>LAVV01008646.1:0-13243 GCA_001263375.1 Puccinia sorghi
ATTAACCAACCACAGCAAAGAAAAGGGGTGAATCAAGAGTCAAGCCTCAGAATCACCAAAAGGCAGAACATTCACAGTCTCTTTCCGGGTTGCAGTGTGCGAAGGGTGGTAACAAGGGAGTGTTTGTTATTGGAGTTAAAGAAGGATACTCACCTATCTAGGAGTTTTCCGCAGTGAAACCAAAGAGCACTCAACACACATTGGAGGAGGACTTGTTGCCTACTGAGTCAGTTTTTCTTTCCACAGCGCTCAACAACATTGTGTTCTTATTCAATCCCTCTTCAACATTTCTCCTGCCCTCATCAAAAATGTTCCTTTGTTTCTATTCTTCTTTTTCTGCTCTCTACTGTTTTTCTAAATTTTTATTCTGCTTTTTGCTCTCAAAAAAAAAAAAAAAGAAAATTTGAGGGGGGGGGGTGTTGTAGGGTGTACAAACTCCACATTTTTCTTTTTGTTTTCTCAGGATGAGGCTTGGAAAACCCCCGAAACCCCGGGGTTTTTGGAGGCTGCAGATGGGAAGGGCTTGAGAGCCATCCAGAGGCACAATTTGATTTAATTAGTTTAAAAGACAAGACTTTTTCATTCTTTATGTTGTGTATCTGTAGGATAAAAAACACATTTTTTTTTCTTGCTTCATTTTGTGTATCTGTAATTGTATGAAGACATAAAAAGAATGAAAAAAAAAAAAACTACTGGTTAATCAAATTCTTTATATCCAATCACCTTCATAGATGGCGTAGGGTGGATCTGGGTGTTTTCTCTTCATTGTGGGTGACAAATCTGCCAATTGCATATGTTTTGCATAAAATGTTACACGTCAAAGAATGTAATGTACAAAACCAAGGTAGCCTTGGATTTTTACGGTGTGTATACCACAGCGTGGCGGGGAACCATTCCTGTGTGATGCTTTTGTTCTTTTATTCAACAGGATTTCTGGAAACAGCGCCCAAGAGTGTTTCTTCGACTGCACAGAATTAAGTGTTCCCAGGATCACTTGGGAACACTGGTGCGCACCCTTAACAGCAATGCAAGCGGCCATTTCTAGAGCAGGCCGTCGGACCCGTGTATTTCTACCCCAATCAGCTTATAGTCGCGCTGTTTTTTTTTGATCGATTACTTTCGGGAGGTTTGCCAGAGTGGAAATAAGCCGATTTGGTTGCTAGATCTGAGTGGGAAGGAGTTGGTTCCAATACATAATCGGGGAAAACGAGGACGCTGGCCTGCTCGTCCGCCTCGAAAACGATTTGTCTCAGACGCCAATCCTTTTCGAGCGCGTACACCCGGGGTGTGGTTAATTTCGACGCTTGATGATTCTAAGCATCAACTTTGAATAGCATAATTTTGTTGCGAATACTGTTTTTTTTTTTTTGTTGTGGTTGACAACCACCTTGTTGCTGTGATGGCACATTAATTCAGGAATTACCTCTTATAAAGAACCTCAGTACAGGAACCAGTAGGACACCCATCATCCATCATGAACCACCTCAACCAACAGGAAGACGAGCAACTGAAAACTCCAACAGAAACAACCAACCACCACAACCAACTTCCCTCTGCCTCTGCCTCCTACTCATCAATATCCAGCCTAGCACAACATCCACCTCCCGAATACCTCACTGGCTCCCAATGGCGCATCGCAAATCATCGTCCAAACGATCTCATACAGCAACTCTCATCTGACTACCATCCCATCTCATCCCACCCTCTCAATCGGAATCATCCAGGCAGAGCATCACTAGAGATACAAGTCCTACCCTCCCCCGAGACACCACAACCCACTCAAAATCATTTCCCCCTCGAACAAGAGTACTACAACCATCCAACGCATTCTCCGGATTATAACCAATCTACTCCAGCCCGGCAACACCCAACCCTCGCAGATCCCCATGATTATAAAACCTACCAGCCTGAACTACATCCCGACCATCACAGTGAGACAGATGCAGAGGGTCAGAGCTATGATGACTGTGAGCTTCTACCACACATATACTCTCATCTTGGAAGAGCCATCTGCTAAACTTTTTTTTTTGTATTTATCTTGCAGACGACTGGGATAATGACGATGACCTGGAGGGGGATGCCCGATTTGCTGACCTCAACGACGAGAAGGATGCCGGTCATCACCATCGCCGTCGCACTTTAGCCCGTCGCTTCTCACCCTACAGTATTGTGAAATGTAAGTCAATGCTCTCCATACACTACCACAAATTACAATGACAGCTTGACAGGTCTGACGCATACCCAAAAACCAAAAAAAACTGCCAGTCTTAATTACTACTTTCATTGGTAACATCTTCCTTAGCTTGGTCTTTATCATTCCACCTATTATCCTTAGGTTTGTTTGCTCTTTCTCATGCAAAAATTAAGCCAAGACCCCTCCGTTGACCCTTTCTTATTCTTCTTGCTCCTTACATCCAGGTACGGTGGACATCATCAATCGGGCATCAGTCCGTCGGCGTCCAACTCGAAATATGTTTACGACAATGTGGCTGCTTGGTTCATTTGGGCGAGTTATAACATCTTGTCGAGCTGGGTACTCCACTTCTTGATTGAATTAGTTCCTCGGGTATGTCTATTCTTCCTTTTACAAAAGCGCAGCTCAACATCTGATGAGCAAGCATGCTCGCTTTTTTTGCTTACAGGCCGTAGTTTTGCTGGTTGGCATTGTTTGGGGAGATGTGAATGAAGCCATCAAGGGGCGAGTAGAGACGTTTCACGCTGCAAAACCATGGATCAAAGTCATTTTTTATTCTGCCATGTGGTAAGAGTTTTTCCCTTTCTTTCATGGATTGCTCTGAGTACCGCCTGACTCACCCACATTTGGCATGACCTACTCGCACGCAGCTGGGGATCATGGGAAGTAATTTTTAGAGGGATTTACAACCTCTATTCCCTTACAGAAGACGGTCACTATCGGGCTCCCTATACCGAAACCATCCATATCATTGTTGAACTTGGGTTTTTTTTAATGCTGGTACTTTCATTGGAAAAATTGCTTTTGCTTTCCATTGTAAGCTGTTTTTTCTTGATTCCTCACACCAATTGGAAAGTAATAGTCTCAATCTACTAACACACTGACTCTGACCAACACAGAGTATGAATTTCCATCAAGTCGCGTATGCCGATCGAATTCAGAAGATAACCCGAACGTTTGCGGTCATCGATGCCTTGAAAGATTACCGTCCCAAAAGGAAATCATTTCCGTTAATGCCCCACCGAGGATCTGGAGGGATTCTCCCCATGAAAGCACCTGCCAATAAGAAGACATCCCCAGACCCGGTGTCCAAAAATAGATGGTGGTCTAGGAACTCCGTGCCGAAACAGGAGGCCAATGCCAAGGAGAAAAAAGGGAACTCTGAAGGTACACATCCCCCAGGAAGAGGCTCGCCTGGTTATGAAACCCAGTTGCGTGAGACTGACCGGTTCACCGCCGACTATCAAAACGAGATGTCTCAACAGAAATCCAAACGTTCATCCAGACTTTTTCGTCGCAATTCACAATCAACGTTTGGCAACTTGGCTCAACGAGGCGCTTCTGCCGCCAAGGTTGCCAGAGCGGCGATGAAGGACCCAATTTCTGTCGTCGGCAAAAAGTCTGGGCTGAAATTAGACGTCAACAATCCAGCAGAGGCCAGGAAGTTGGCACGTAAGATCTACTTTGGATTCAAGGCAGATACAAATCGTACATACTTGATCCCATCCGACTTCTACCCTGCCTTCCCGACCCAGGAGCTCGCGAAGGAAGCCTTCTCCATCTTTGACTCGGATGGGAACGGAGATATCAGTCGGACGGAGGTGAAAAACGAAATTTTCAGAGCCTACAAGGAGCGTCGAGCGTTAGCAAACTCTTTGAAGGACGTTGGACATGCGATTGGTAGATTGGATCGGATCATGATGGCTATGGCTGGGATTGTGTTTATCTTTATCGCCCTATCGGTAGTTGGAATCGACTACTCGAAGGCGTTGACCTCGGTGTACACGGTTGGGATCGCCGCGGCATTCATTTTCAAGGAAACTGCTGGTAACGTGTTCGATGCGATCATCATGGTCTTCTGTACCCATCCCTACGATACTGGAGATCGGGTGATCATGGACAACGATGGCGTTGAGGAGGTTTTGGTTGTCAAGCGGATGGGCCTGCTCGTGACGGTCTTCTTACGTTGGGACGGGACGGAGTGGTTTGCGCCCAACTCGCTACTTGGCCAGAAGTTTATCATTAATCTGCGACGAAGTACGAACCAGTTTGAGAATGCGACGGTCCAGTTTGGGTGGGACACGCCGTTAGAGAAGTTGGACGAGCTGGAGGCAAATATGAACCTGTGGTTGCAGACCGATGAGCAACGACGTTTCGAGCCGGGCACGGCCTGCGTGATTCAATCCTTAGTCAACCAGCAGTACATGGAGGTGACGATCGGGATGACGCACCGCGAGAACTGGCAAGACTGGGGTGGACGGTGGAACCGTCGGACGGCGTTCCATGCGGCGCTCAACCACTACACCCGGGAGCTTGGGATCACGTTCTACAACTCGGAGCAGCCAGTGGAGCTGACGAATGCTGCGGCGTTGAAGGACCAGTTGCTGAACCCAAGCTTCATTGGGGAGGAGGATCACGACGACGAGCTTGGCGACGACGAGCTGGACCCCGACGAGCAGCTCAATCAGCGTCCTGGATCCCTTCACTCCAACCACCCACAACAACATGCTGATAATGTCTCGTCTATTAGCAGGAGAGGCCCCTCCGTTTTCACCTCTGCTACCGAACGCATGCCCGAAGCTCTTGGCTTCTCGGCTCCGCCCGAATCCGGTACCGGCATGCGCAAGCGCAAGAAAATGTCCAAGAAGAAGTTCATGTTGGGAGATGCTTAATCAGCTTATCCTTCTCCTTCTTCTTCTTTTTCTTCTTCTTCTTCACTGCGACATCATTCGCTCCCGATTTCCCCGAGCTGTCTCCTTTTTTTTTTTTTTGCTATCTCCTTGTCTTTTCCCGCATATGCAGCTCATGACTCATACTTTACCTGTTTCTGCTTGATTGCATTCGGTCCTTCTTACTCGATCTTTTCTTATTTCTTCTTCCTTGGTTTAAGTTATCACTTCGCCATCTATCTTCACCCTTACACGTACATCCTCCGCGCGTCTCTGCACGACCTTCATTATCGTACTACACAGTACGACCATCCCTACCCTGATGGTCCACTCCTTTCATTATTTTTTTGTTCAGAATGGACCAGTAATAGACTTCTTCTTTGCCTGCTAAGCTTTCCCAAAGTACAATTGTATCCCTTTTTTTCCCTCTCTTGTTTTTTTTTTTTTTTTGCCTGCTTGCTTGTTGTATAGGATTGCATGGATTGATTTGAACAGAGCAGAGAAATACAGAGGACTACACACTCGGGACCGCGTACAAAGTTTGCGCTGGGAATGCCCTACATGTCTCCTTCAGCTGGAGAACCACCACTGAACGAACACTAATCCTCGTCATAGGCGCGTGAAGCAGAGGAATCGGAGATGACAATAATGGGACTGACCACCATAGTGCGCCGAGAAGCGATGCAGGGCATGATACGACGACGGGCCCCTCGCCGATCAGCCCAAGATAATGCCGGATGGCGATACCCCAACGGCCGCCCGTTCCGAACCTCCTCCTCTTCCGCCGCCGGAAACCATCAGCAACACTCCCCCCCTCCAGCTTCCTCCTGGTCCGATGGCGTCGCCGCTCAAGCTATCTTCGGCTCCCTCGGAGGCGTCTTTATCCTAGGCTTTGGAGGGTCCGCTCTTTTCTCCTTTAAATGTGCACTCCAAATATGTATCATTCTGCTAAACTGCCTTTCTCTCTTCTCTCCCTCCCTGCTTCGATTCACAATAACTACTCAAGATATCTCTATCACACTTGGTATGTCTCCTCCTCCGCCCTTTCTCGATTTTCTTACGTTTTTTTTGAGGGGCTAAGCTTGAATGCACCTTCGAACGGCCAGGTATAAACATTCGGTGTTGAAAAAGATGGCGGTTGCGTTTGAGCCGGGTAAGCATGGTTTGGAATGAGAGGGGAAGCAGAGAGTGATTGGCTTGATGGATTTTACCGACGTTGGGACACCAACAAAACAAAGGATACGATCCGGTACTGGTATTGGACAAGGCTTCCAAGCGGGTCCCCAACAAGCCGGAGCTATCGCGACCGAGTTACAAGACGCAGTTGGGCGATTCGGAAGAGGCGCAGGAAGAAGACGACCATGACGATCAGGAGGGCCCCGAGAGCATCGAGGAGATCGCCTGGATTCCCCGTCGAGAACAAGCCATCATCGACCAGATCATCCACGGCCAACTCGCCGGACAGTATTGGCTCATCACCGGTATTCCCCTCTCCCATCTTTCTCCTTTGGCTCGTACCTACCCTTCTTTCCTTTCCTTTCTTTAGGTCCAAAAGGCACCGGAAAATTCTCACTCATCGCTGACGCAATGACTCGCAACCAAGCCGATGGTAAACAAAAACCCCATCTTTCCCGATCATGCCCCCTCCAAAAAAGAAAAAAAAAGAAATCCTTTCTTCTTCTTCTTTGGAGTCGCCGAATCTGATTTCCTAAATATATACGTGTAAGAGTTTAGGTGTTGCGGTGTGTGAATGTAGTGATAACTTGGAAATCTTTAGGCTTCGCCTGGGCAAGTGTCTCAATTTCGAATACGCCGAGGATTATATCGGCGGCCTCTTCTCGAGAAGAGATCCTAGGGAGGGCGGCCCTCTGGTCGACATCGAGGTCCTTCTTATCTTTCAATAATAAAATCCTTGTCTTGATGAAACTGACTAACTTCTGTGTTGTTTTCACATCTTGAGTAGCGTGCATTGAATAAGTTAGAAAAGGTACGCAATTTGCTTCGACTAGACCTCTTGGCCACTGGTGATGGATTGAGTTGACGCTTCCATGCATTTACGTGAAGGTTGCGGTTGATTATCATACGAAACACTTGCGACCGTTGATCCTAGTGTTCAACAACATACAGTTGAGTGAATGATGCCCACCTCAAACAGTCGCAGATGCTGATGAAAAATAAAATGTTGAATGTTAGCCACTTACGACAGACGGACGAGGGGTCGTACAGCCTGCTGTTACAGCTACAACAACGGGCGGAATCGTGGTCGCAGGCGGGAATAGTGACGTTCGTATTTTGTTCGGACGACCATTGGCCGTACGCATTGCTGAAGAAGAATGCGGCTCGGATGTCGGTGCTGACGGTGAAGGACCTGTCCAAGGACGAGGCCGTCCGTGCTGTCCGCACCGAGCGCAAAAAACTCTGGCTCGAAGATCGGCCCCTGAACGATCCTGAAATCGACCAGCTTTGGTCCTTGGTCGGAGGCAGAATCGCTCATTTGAGCGCCGCCATGAAACATAAGGATATGATCCTCGCCGCTAAACTTATCATCGAACGCGAAAAACAATGGCTGCTTTCTCGTATCGGATTGATTGTGGTATGCATATCCACATTCTTCCTCTTTTCTTTTGTCTCTATCAACTTTTATACACTGAGAGAAGCACCTATGTTTTTTTTTTCTGCTAGGACTGCGACGATGGTGAGAAGATGATTGAAATCTGATGACGGCAGCTGTTGATTGTAACCGGATAAGAGATACATCTGAAAGGGTTTCAATGCTTTTTCTAGATGTAATGGACGAACAGAAATGGGCTTCATCATCATTTCTGCTGATGCAAGCGTTGGTCAAAAATGCCGATGAAGCGGCGGGATCGCAGCATCATTCAAAAGGTCTTGCCTACTCTGCGGCTCGTCAAGTAATGGTCAGTGGATCGAGCCTTGTTTTTCTCTTCCCTTGTATAAAAATCTCGCTGTGTCTGCATCCTCTCACCTCCTCGGAATTCCCTCAACTCATATTCCTTCCTCCCCCGATCAACGTATAAGTAGACTCGCACCGACTTCCTCTCACAATTGGACCATGAAAACATGATTTGGATCGATACGGATTATCAGTAAGTAAGAGCCAACAGATTCTGGGAAAGAAAAAAAAACTAAGAATTGGAGTGATTGTGGTTTAGTATCCAACCGAACTCGATGGTGATGTTGAATGTGATACGGGAGCTATGCAACGAGCCGGATTTCCAGGAGCGGTTAGACAGCGTGTTGGGGCGGATTGGAGACATTGAGAGTCTGGGCCGGACGCGGGAGCTGCTGTGGAAATCGGTGGGTGCCCCATCACTCGAGCCGTTTCTGCTTGTCGTTGAGATGGATGCTGATTATCAGGATGGACGGGTTGCGTGTGTGTGTGTGTGTGGTGCGTAGGGTAAGGACGGCCAGGGTGTCTTGAATGTCAAACTCGAAGACCGGCCGCACTAGTCTAGCCGGCTGCCATTGTTGCAGGCGAGGATGTCTATCCCATGTATACACACATATTGATTTTTCTAGTCGGCATTATTCTATGCACAGAAGAAAATGACTGGAAGTGTGAATCAGTTATTCGTAGTACTGAAGAGAGGTTGTATGGCACACCGCAAGGCCGATGGGCCCATGGGGGAAGAGAACTTGTGTGGCGGACGGCCCGGATGGTAATGAGACGACAGTTCTGTTTCACAAGCCTCGGCAAGGTGCTGCTGTTGATTTGTTTTGCGAACGCACACATGCCCATCCGCAACGGACAAGGCCGTGTTACACATCGCACCCATACATAGGTCAAGGTAGTCAGAAGGATATCTGCTCGCCCTCTGGCGCATATGTAAGCTGATTCAAAGAGACAGTGCCCCTATCACAACAATGTTGGGCGTGCAGGTCTGCGATGATATTCGATGGCGGAGGCTAGGATTCACGGCAGCACAAGCTGTTATAATTTGTGGCGGTGAAAAAGCACACACACTACTCGTTGGCTTGAAGCAAATCGACCTTTTGGAAGTAACATCACTTGGATCTTCAGCAGTCTATAGCAGTGACGGCCCGTGATCGGCCATGGAAGTCCCACAAGACTCGAAGGTGCGACTCTTCCCGCAACCAGAGCTAGTTCTTCTCCCATCGGGACATCCATATATAAATATACATATATATATCATTAATATCAAATTCTTGCGCTCGCACAGCTGTTTTCGGGTTGCGTTACTTGCGCACACCACAGTCATTCTTCTATATAAGATCAATCATCACCTTTCCACAGATCCTCTTGTAGAACAAAAGTCACCCATTTTATATACATTTCAACGCCAGTCCTACTATCCCTCCGTTATAACGATGTTCAAGATGGTTTCACTGGTCTGGCTTGCGGCACTCGGGATGGCGTATTGTTGTGAGTAAATTGTGCCGTCGCACATCGACGGCTCTTTTCTTTTCTTTTCGGTTAGAAAACAGCGAGCAAGAAAGAGGCAGCTTACCCCCATTGGGACGAATGATGTGCTAGCCGTGACGCCTACCGCGCCGGGCCCGAACCAAGTGTTTAGGGAAGGCCAACAATGCACGCTTTCCTGGGCCCTCGACACTACCAACACGTGGAAAAACTTTTCCGTCGACCTCATGAGCGGCTCCAATTATAATATGAACGTAGTCACGAATGTTTTTAAGAACATGAACGGCACCAAGGGCCGAACTAGCTTCTCTTGGACCTGCCCTCAGGTCACTCCCAACTCCGCCGTCAGTAATTCTTTCCTTTTTTTTTCTTTGAGGGTTTCTTTCTTCTTTGAATGCCTCAACAACAACGGTCTGGTTGATGATTGCTGATCTGCGGTGTCCAATACGGATCTTAGATCTACTTCTACCAATTCAACCAAGCCGGCCAAGATCCAGGATGGACGACGCGGTTCACGATTGCTTCTCCCAAGGGCCAAACTACGCCACCTGAGCATGCCACGTAAGAGACCACTCGTTAACGCTAAACCTAAAACAAAAAAAAGTACTGTTTCTTGTTTGGAGATGTGTTGGTTCTGACTCCGCGCTGTGGCTCTAAGACAAACGGATGGCAAGCCTATCCCCTGGGGCGTTGGCAAGTTGAGGAGCAGCAAATAATACAGCTGGCCCTTTACCACAGACGACGGCTCAGTCACACCCCTTTACGATGCATCAGCTCGCTCCCTCTATTCTGTGATTCTTGGCATGGCCTTGATTGTCCTGAAGACGTCATTCTCAGTTGCTCCTGTCCTTTTCCCATCAGTTTTCTTCTTTTTCATATTGTTACTTTGATTTTTCGGCAGTGATTATCTCGCTAGTTTCACGCTCTCTGTCCTTCGCATGTCACAAACCTCTGATTCTCTGTTTCTTCTACTCTTTCCAACAATTGACTATCAAAGAAACATGACTATGCAATGAATCCTCGTCAAGCATCTCTGAGATCTCATACCCGCTCCACTGCCATTCCAACGAAAAGAGCGCCTTCCGATCATGCAGACCCCTCAGCATCCAGCAAGAAATCGCAACCCCGTAAGAAGCCGAAGAAGTCGGCAGACAGCCAACCTGCCTGTGTTGATCCGACGGAGACGCTTCCGAGCTACGAGATTTTAACCAAGCTTTCGGAGCCATTGATCTACGTTCAGGGGATGTTGGAGAAGCAAGGACAGAAGGGAGAGTTAGCGGAGCTTGACGAGAGACTGAGAAGTACGGCATACTGGACGAGATCACCGGAGGACGAAGGTGGCACAGATGCGAAGGACAGACTACTGGAGGTCGTACGATGGAAAATTTTGCGGGGCCAATTCCGCCCCACCCTTGCGGCCTTGGTGTCTCAGAACTCGCCCGAAAACGTCCAGAGAATCGTCTCAAAAGCCCTCCTCCTCTTGGCCCCCTGTCGTACCACCCAACAAGCTCTTCAATCCGACTCTCTCACTATATTGTGTCAGCTCAAGGGAGTCGGTCCCGCCACGGCCGCTGGTCAGCTTCTTCCTCTTCTTCTTCTTCTTTTTTTTTTCCTGTCCGACCTCATCCGACTAAGACTTGAAAGATGATGTTTATTTTTGGGCAGCTTTTCTATCATTCGAAGCGCCGACTCTTGTGCCGGTGTTCTCTGACGAAGCGGCGTCGTTCTTTACAGACAGTCTAGGCGCGATCAAGTACACGTTGTCCTTCTACAAGAAATACGCCGCATGCATCGCCGCGAGTCTCGAGCGACTATCCGTCGTGCATCGGGACGCACACTGGGATCTGCAACGCTTGGAACGCGCCTTATGGGCCTTCAGGGTCCTCCGTAATAAGCTACCTGACGCCCAGTGGCACCAACTCTTTCACCAACCTACGCTCGTCCCAGCTTCTACCTCTTCCGTCCCCCCTCCAATTTAATCTGAAGCTCCTTGTGTCATCCTTTTTTTTTTTTTTTTAAGACCGAGCAGCCAGATCTCTCCGATTTGTTATTGGCTATCGTGCTGTCGATTAATTTGTTGCATGCCATGCCGTGGCATATCTGTGACATGCAAGTATTTCTTAGCACTTGAACATGGATATGGTCATATTGTAATATAGCAGCTGTCCATGGCCACAGGGAGATGGTCGCGCAAATCGTATCAGTCTGATATGCTCGTGTGACGAGAGATGCGAGACTGTTGACACGTATCTTCTTCTTTTTTTTTCTTTTTTCTTTTCTTGATGAGGTTACAAACTGTGGAATCTAAAATTGTATGAGACGGCACTCCAATTCGCAGCTGTTGCGGGCGCAGGCCTTGTGAGGTTCCGTAGAGAAGTCTGAATGTAAATATGATGTATTGTAGGGAGATTGTTTCACGTCACGGGTTTCCTGGCACAGCGCCCCGCTCGCTCTTCCACTCCCCTCCCCTCGCCCCCACTCGCAACTCATGTTTCGCGTGTGAACTTGTGCGTCTCCGGAATTCCCCTGTGGTAGATACAGCCTAGTACCCAGCTAATCAGCTTGCGACTTTTGTCCAAAATTAAAAGAAAAAGAAAAAAAAGGTTCCGTGCAGGAATTTTATTTTATTGTTTTGCTGTGACAGTATACAGTCATCAGTCACTCACTAGCCAGAAATTTTCGACGGGAAGGGTGAGGCCATGAAAACTTTTATGTGTTTGAAATGCTGAGGAAACCTTGCAGATAAACTGTGCACTAGCTCCTGTAATTAGATCACATCAACTTTTGCCAATTAGCTGCAGTAAGTTCAAAACAATTAAGATGACCCGTAACCCTTGTCTTTCCACTGGTCAGAAGAGATCAATTGCTGGCATGGACACTGCTTGGATGACTAAGACATGGATCAGACACAAGCTGGGTATATATTATCCCTCCCTACTGAGACAATCCCACTGACAATGGTGCATTGTGGGACACACATCTTGCAGGAGTCAACACTCCCTTGTCCCTAGGGATGCCCTTGTCTTGGTGTTTAATCAAGCTGTTTGGCTGTCAACTGTGGCTCTCAGTCTGACTGAACATTGTCACCTTATATGTCTTGCAACTATTGTCTGCATGAACTGGAATCATCAGAGAAATGTCATGTCCCAAGATCTGCTGAAAGCATCTTCCCACCGGTCCTAGCTGGGGGTTCTCCAGCCCTGAATCAGCAGCCATTCTCAGCGCAAAACTGACTCCTAACTGTGGGTCTGCTGGATATTGACTTTGACTTTGGCTTCTGTAATCAACTTTTCTTTTTTTATCAGCCCTGGGCACTTCCTGATCAGATGCACAAAGCTCTCCAACAAACCTAGTCCATCTTTTTCACCTCCACATTGCTTCATTTTATCAAATCCTTCCCCCAAAGAAGACTTCCAATATCATCCACACTGAAGGAGGCCCTACAAGATGGTGGTGATTTTTTCACCTCAAAATCAAGAAAAGACAAAAAAAAATAATCAATTTTTACTTTTTTATTTTTATTTTTTTCATGCACACCCCCTACCCATTTTCATTTTCTCCTAAAAAAACTTATTAACAAAAAACTCAAAAAAAATTCAAAACATGGAGGTTTATTTTTTTTATTCTGTTCATTGTAACATTATAAAATTTGTGTATCCATCACCAGGGATATTTCCATGGCACTTGCATGCAAGTGTTTTCTCTGAACTTGGTCATATACTGAGCTGATACCTGTTGTGTGTTGATTGTAAGTTGTGCACAAGTTGAGCCTGATTTTTGGTGAACTTGGTCCTAATTTCAGTTGATATCCTCTGCAATTCAACAACAAAGCTTTCTTCAATTGGTTGCAACTTGGCTTGAGGTCATGTTGAAAGCATATTTAACCCTCTACCAAGATAAAAAAAGTGCTTGGCTATGATGCAATCACAGTGTTTTGACGAATAGCCAAGTGAAGAAATAAGTTTGATTATGTAAAGC
>LAVV01008646.1:25006-41381 GCA_001263375.1 Puccinia sorghi
TGATTCAACCAAGCTTTGATGCACAGTCACTGTGCAGACTGCACAGTGACTGTGCCAAAAATTCTACATAGGCAAACAGGTGGAGTTTGAATGGAAGCTTGGCTGGAAAATGCTGCATGTCAACTGCATGCAGTTGATCAAGTTTTTTTTGAAGTGATAGACTGTTGGTTACTTTTCATACTCTATTCTCTTTCAACTCTTTCTCTGATTGTTTTCTTCTTTAGCATGTTTGTTTCACTTTAGGCAATCAATCACATATTTGATCTCTGATTCTGTCACATGTCAAACATCAGGCTCAGCTTTAAATCAAACGCTGCTTCCTCAAAAGCACATGCTTTCCAACCAAACATCTATCTTTACATGTCGCGCTTTCCAACCAAACATCTATCTTCACACGCAACACTCAACCAATAAAAGCTCAACATTTCTCAAACCAAATGCAATCACACATTTCGAACTTTGACTTTCATAAAATGACATTCAGACATTGACCAGTAACTCAGCTTCCCTTTGTGCTTTGACAAACCAAATCCCCCCTTGAGTATGTTGGGTTGGCCGCATGACATATTCATCCAGTGGATGTTGTAAGCATGTGAACACTGAGGGCCCATATGGTTGGAGTTAGAGAGGGATTACCAGGATTTGTGAAGCCAAATCCTGATATCTCAGCACGGCCCTGTGGGCTTTGTTGGGTGACCATAGCAATATTCAAAACTGGAAATATATGAAACTTGATAACTTCATTGAACAAAAGAAATATGAACAATTGACTGGTCCAAGTATTTTGAGAAACACAACACATACTCACTAGGTGAAACAAAATTTTGGAACCAGATGTTCTCCATTGGTGGTTTGCATATTTTAGATGGGGTGAAAACAACAGCCCATTTCACTGATCAGTCAGGGTTGCCATGTAGAATAGATACCAGGAAATGGAGCTGACTTACCAGGAACAATCCACGAGCTTGTGAATGTAACCATTGGGCCAATTTCCCTGAGTCGTCATCCTTTGAGGGTGGTGTAGGTCCAATCTGGCAGGTTCCAGTGGATATGGGCATAGAATTGCAGATGGATGTTTGGCCTATTTCAATCTATGTAAATTCTCACACACACACTGCAAGGTTTTGCCTAACCTAGTTGTACATAGTTTTTAGTCTGGCTAGACCCATCACGGCTCTTTTCCTCACCAATATTGGAGACCAGGGTTTGTACGTGCATGAGCTCACCAGGGCTGGGACTGGATCAACCAGGTTAATCCTGTCATCTGATGCAAACTATACCAAGACTCATAGGCACGTGAGCTCACCAGTGCCAGGACTGTATGTTGCAGTGAACCAGTCCAGACATTCAGACATGAGTGGAAGGCTTAGTTCATTGCAATATAGAATGAGAATGAGAGAGACAAACAGAAAAGAAAGAGAAAAAGAGAATGTGTGGCTTACCTAGTCCAGACATTCAGACATGAGTGGAAGGATGAAAAAGAATCCTTCCATGTCTGACTGCTGAGCTAGGTGTAGGCTAGGTGAGATGTCACACACTGTGACAGAGAAGAGAAATGAAAACACAAATAGGAAGCACACAACACTACACCTCAACACTGTATTGACCAGCTTCCCTTGTTTTGAGTTCTTATAAGTTAAAAGGCCAAATGCTCCACCAACTAAGCTAAACACCCACATCCACTGGGAATTGTCGGATTGGACCTACACCACCCTTGATGGATGACAGCTCAGGGAGACATTCTGGTTCCAAACCTTGTTTTAACTGGTGAGCACCACAAAAAAAAGAGTTGCTCAGCTGCCTGCAGTTGACCTGCTAAAAGTCTAATGAAGCTTTTGGTGTTACTCCCACCTTTATCCCAGAGTGATTCAACACCAAGCTTTGATGCACAGTCACTGTAAAACATATGTACACATGCAAAAAGGTTGAGTTTGGATGGCAACTTGGTTGGAGCATGCTGCATGTCAACCGCAGGCAGTTGATGAGCAAGTTTTTTTTTTTTTTTTTTTGGCAGTGCCTAAGTGTCCATCATCAAGACTCCAACCCTTGGAAAAACTTCAGTCCACAGCATCTCTAAATACCAACCTTCTAGCCAAGCTTTCTCCATCCATCACGGTTATTAGTTCCCCCTATCCCACATCATTTCCCCTTTGAATCTGCGATTTCTGCCCACATTACTATCACATTTCTCACCTTTTTTTTAACCATAACTTTTGTTTTCTGGAATCATCTAGATTGAAACACTTACACAAGTAGGAATAGTTGTGCACACTTTTTTGATCTTGTAATAGCCAGATATTCTCCACTGCTGAGTGCTCAGATTTTGAACTAAGCCCCCATTTTCTCCCTGTTTGCTTGCACACCATTCCAAACATTCTCTCTCAATAATAGTCTCCAAACTAATCGTTTGACTCTTGATCACAGTTATCCCACTAATTATCTGACAAGATTTTTCAAATCATCTGTTCTTTTGAAAGCACATCCATCTTTTCTTCACTTCTTCTTTATTGGGACCACCGGTATTACAAAAGTCCAACTTCTACATCAGTCCACCAGGACCAATCAATAATTAAAACCTGATGAAAGGTGACATGAGGCTACTGAATTGATTCAATTCAGTATCCTGATGTCACTTGTCATATGGTGATCATTGATTGGTCCTGGTGGTCATTGCTTTAATTTTAGAAATCTTGGTATATTGTTTTTCCTCTTCTTCCAAACCAGCTTCAATAATTCCCTTTGCATAACACGTCCCCAATACACATTCTCAAGACCAGGAAACACCCTGGAAACTGTCAAGGCATTTGTTGAAGTAATGCAATCACAGGCCTATACTGGAGCATCCATTCATCCACAAAAAATACACCACTGAAAAACATCACTTCTGTTGCACATTCAAAAGGCATCAGAACCACAGAATTACAGTTTAAGCTGCACTATAAGCCCCCATCCAATCACTTGCTTGTTCTAGTAAAAAAAAAATCACACAAGACGGATCACACTACTTGCAAATGCCACTGTGATGCTCAATTCAGATTCTTTTCTTCTACATCCTAACCAACTCCCTGACATGTTGGAATTCCCTTTACATGTTTCCTCTTCTCATTTCCTGTGACACCCTTGTGTTTCTTTTACATTCATTCGTCTCTTTCCTTTTTCCTTTTTTCTTTAGACTCTCTTTTGATTCCTTCTTTATCTTCAAACCTTAGTCTCACTCTAAGGTTCAACTACACTCACGCATAATGACTCTCTTCTTTCTCCCTGGTTAATTCTCAAATATCATTCCTTGTGACTGGTGAGACCTTGTCCTTCATGTTCACTCAACACTCCACACTGACTCTCTTACTTCAGGCTGTTTTGGAATCTCTTCTGTCTGTTATTCTCAAGCCTTTCTTCAGCCTGTCTATTCACTCCAAATATATCCATGTCCATTATTCCACTCTCAACTCCCTCTCTTTCATTCTTGTTTTCTGACAACTTCCATCCATTGTTTTGCCTCTTTTTAGTGTGATCAAAACATTCAAATAACAGGTCCTTTATGCCAATGACAAGTTTCTGGAGCTACAAACATGACCCACATTCCATGGAGACAATTCAATGAAATTAATAATAATCAAACCCCAAGTCTTGGGGTGCAGCGGTTAAAACAGCAAATAAATACTGGTGTGAGCTGCACACAATTTCAGAAGTTGTTATTCAGATATGATTGGTTGTTAGTAATTCAATGTCTGTGCTTATTTTGCTTAAAATAGTGTTCATCCTGGACAGGACCCCCAAATTTATTCCAAAGAGTATATAAATTGAGTCTTATTGCTTCCAATACTTAATCTGCAAGCAGATCCATTTGTTGGGAACAAAAGACAATGACATGTTTTTATCCTGTCAGCGGTGTGTTACTCCTTGGAGGATGAGAATCCACTTGATGGAAATTTACTGGAATTGTCCGGTGGCTCCAAGTTGTAGATGGGCTCTGATCTGATCCAAGGTGTTCACACCCGGCTGCTGATAAGTTTTGAGATGTTCAGGCTTGAGGTTCCTAACAGTGATTTGTTGATGTGAGAGGAGTCAAGCTACTTGAAGTAGTGATTTGTTGATATATCTTCAAGCTCAAGAGGAATAGTATAATGAAAAGGATGGTTTTATTATCTTCTCTTCTGAAAATCTAGGGAGCAATAGAGTTTGAGGAGTACANCAGTTGATGAGCAAGTTTTTTTTTTTTTTTTTTGGCAGTGAAGTATAATGTGTTGTGTTTCTCAAAATACTTGGACCAGTTAACTTTTCATAATTTTTTTTTTTTGTTCAATCAAGTTATGTATCAAGTTTCATTTATTTCCAATTTTGAATATTGCTATGGCCACCCAACAAATCCCACAGTGTCTTGCTGAGATGTCAGGATTTGGTCTCCCCAAATCGTGTGAATCCCTCTCCAACTTCAACCGTATGGGCCCTTAGTGCTCACATGATTACAACATCCACTGGATGAATATCTGGCCAGTCCAATTGGGTGAGTGATGTGAGCTTCATTGTCATCTTTCTGGTCATCTAATCATTTTTCTTTCTTCTTTTGACTATTGCCTCAAGTACAGTTTATACTGTTGTCTGTTGGATTCTATCTGATTACAGCAGGCTTCACTGATTCCATGACGGTATGTTAAGCCCCCTGACTATGCCAAGCGGGGGGGAATGTGCACTAGAAACACCAATATATGCACTCCTAGTCTCGCCAACGCGACCATCCGCTTCTCCGGATACCGATCGGCCCACGTCATCATCCAAGCTCTCCGGATTTCCTTCCGCTTGCTGTGGATGCCATCTAGTGGGGCTTGTGTATAGTGCCCACAGTCGTCGGTGTTTGAACTAGCCAACTTCTCCCCTTCACAGCACCTTGGATGTTCCGGTCATCCTGCTCGCTCCGCTCTCTTTTGGGTTCCCGCCCCCGTTCCACACGTCCTTGTTCATTCTCTGCCTGATCATGTGTGTGTATCGAGATGTACACTTCTGCTGGTGTCTCTGCGAGCGACATGAACGCTCTGCTCGGAAAGAAACCCCCCACACTCACCGTCCCTTATCCGAGCTTGTTCGTCTGTTAACAAGACACTTCTTTCATATTATTTATATGTAAATATTCTACAAAAAAAAAATGCACTTGTCGATCGTACATTGTGTGTGTTTTTGTTCATGAAAGAAAAAAGAAAAAACTGTCTGTGGAAGCGCCTAGAGACTTTTGATGTTTTCATTCATCCATGCAGAGGAAAAGGGCGGTTTGTCTTGAAAATTGCATCTAGTCTTTAAAGTTGCTAGTAAAAGTTGTTCAGCTGCTACTCTCCACCAAGGATTCACTATTCTTAAAGCTGAACCCATTAAAATGTATTATACCCTATACTATTCGCAGATCGACGTGATTTTTTATACATACTGCAGTATTAATGGAATGTCCTTTTCCCAATACAGAGTTACAGTGAAGCTTGGTGGTGCATTTAATGCGGCACTGGATTTCCGGAGGGCATCAGATCAAGAGCTGGAAAGCCGGCACAACTGGAGAATCCAAAATATTTACATATTCTAGTCATAACAGCCATCTCAGCAGCAGCCACTGCTTGCAGCACACAGCCAACTAAACTGACTAACTGACTCACCACTACTTCCTTGGTGCTAACCGGACATGTCTCACCACCACCAGCCGAGCAACCTAAGAGATGATTCCCAACAGTATGCCGAACCCACCTCTGATACTACTGCCACTGCTCCCCTCGACCTCTCTCTCTTCATCGACCCAAACAACAACAACCAACTGCTTCCCGTGCAACCCCGAAAAAAGAAGCGCGTTTATACTTCCTGTAGGCAGTGTCGCAAGAGACGTTGCGCCTGCTCCCGTGAACTCCCTTGTCGGTCCTTTCCCTTCCTTCATTATTATTTTTATCTAAAAATCCACTCCGCAATTATTGCTTCCCTCCCCCGAGCTGCTGTCCACGCACTCTTGTTAAAAATATATCTACCCTCCCTTTCCAAACGCCCTTTTGAGAAGACTATCCTCTTCTTACTCCAAAACAGTTTATAATCTCATAAATAGTTGCTTCCCCGTCATTTCTTGTTAAAAATTGATTGATTGTCGATTGGTTTCCTGTACTGAAATTGGCTATTGCTATGGAACCATCTGCAGGTTTCGCGTGCGTCTCTCGGGGAGAAGGAGACCAATGCGACTGGACGGGAGCGAGTCCGCAGTTCATCAAGCCCAAGGGCCAAGTGGCACGGGAGCACCAGCAAAATCGACAGGGTAATCCAGCACGCCTCAGAATACAGCAAGACTTCCAAGCACTCGACACCAGGGTGGAGTATCTACTCGACCTCGTCAAGCAACACACTCCCTCCGACGCAGCCATAACCAAACCCGAAATCGTCCCCGTCACTAACTACCACATTGACGATATCGCCACCCAGCTCAGTCGCTTCACCCTGAACCAGGCTATCCCCCAGCTCCCCGCTGACCGCCCCCTGGCTAACCCCAACTCTCAAATCTCAATCAAAGAGGTATTCTCTATTTCTCCCCTCTGTCAAACTGGCCTCCTAATCGGGTTCTTTTTCTTTTTTTCCCTCACACAGGTGGAAGAATATGTCGAGGAGGAGGAAAGGAAAGTGAAGCCTGTTGCACCATTTACCTTCAACATAGGATCTGGGACCACTTCTGCTGGTTCAAACAAGCAGCAGAACCCCATTATCTCAACCTCCAACCCCTCCTCCTCCACCACCACTTCACCCATCCTGCAGGGTCTCCTTGGCATCGGTAAAGGCCCTTCCACTTTCGAAGGCATCATGGCTGAGCTTCCTACCTCTAACCAGATCAAAGCTTGTCTCGAACAATTCGAATATCATCGAGCTTGGATGCGTATGTCTTCCTTCTAAACCTGTCTCTCATTTTCTCACATCTAATCTTGTCTGCATCCTGGGTATAACCAATATCCCCTCCCCCCAAAAAAAATCAATGATCGTAAGTGTTTTTTTTTTTTTTTTTTGGCTTGTACCGAAAGATTCATGCGCTGTAAAATTTTAATCCATTTCATTATTTATTTATTTGAACGGTCATGAACAGGGGATACCATATATTCACAGATCGGATCCTACATCGGCCGACGTTTTGGACACAAGTATACGAGCAAATCGCGCGGAATTTCTCGTACACGGACGAGCGAGAACAGGCGCACTGGCTGGCGATACTATTCTCGGTGTGCGGCTTGGGGCTGTTCAATAATGTAGTCCAGTCGCCCGCCGATCTCGCCCGCTATCAGCTGCCCACCTCCGTACAGGCTCAACGTGCTCTCGCTTTGCGTTGGTGTCGGGCCGCTACTAGCTGCTTGGAAATCGCAAGTTGAGTCCCGATTACGGAGCTTTCCCCCCTCAACTCCTTATCCTCATCAGTCGCTTTCTTCAATCTCTAGACTTCGATTCCGCTCCAAGCCTCAATTCCGTGGCTGCTATGGCTATCCTGGCCCAACTTCCTTTGTAATTATCAGTTTCTTTCTTTCTTTTTTTCCTCATGGGATCCATGACATAAGCTCAATTCTCCCTTAGCAATCTCAACTTACAACGCTCTTCTGGATTGCGTCATCTGCCCCAGATATACATCGGTGAGTAATCCCCTAATTTCCATCCCTCTTGATTGAAACAATATTCCTAACGTACTTTTGCGCACAGAACGGAGAGACGTTGGGACTGGCCTTGGACTTTATTGAGAAGGCTATTGATCTTGCAATGAAACTCGACTTGGTGGGTTGTTGAGTAGAATTGGTAAATAATGATAAGATGAAAACCACGACTGATACAAGGAATCAACCACCTCTAGCACATTGATCCAGATCTGCATCCGATACATCAACGCTCGAGTGCTCTTGAGAAACAAAATCGGAGAAGGTTGATGGTAGCCTTGTTGTGCCAGCACTACAAAATGGGTGGACTATTATGTCAGGAACGAGGGCTACGACCTCTGGAGCAGTTTTCAGGTCTCGAGCTACCGCTTGACCAGTACGATGAAGACTTCGATATGTCGGATGGGCATCTGAAGGTCCCGCGAGCTCCCGGGTCGACCCATACGGTGATGACGGGGGTGCGATGTCGGTTCCAAGTGTCGCGGATCTGGCAAGAGATTGGGATCCTCTTCTCGAACGCATCGGAGCCCCCCACGCATGCGAAAGTCTTGTCGATCCACAAACGGCTGAAGGACCTGGAGGCGGATTGGCCCGATTCTATCCAGACTCGATTCAACCCCGCCACCTGCTCCTTCGCCCCTCCCTTCACACTCCTTCCCACCAGCTCGCCCGGCCGCCAGGTCCTCCTCATTGACCGCTTGGGTTGCTTCGCCGTCTTCGCCGCTGCCATGGTCCGACTTCATAGAGGCTTTTTGATGCAGGTCGATGGCGCTCCTACCGAAGATATCAAAATGCATCGCGAACAGGTTTACTATTATGGAAGTCAGTACCGTCGTTGACTCCTTGTTTTCTCTCCGGATTCCTATCACGCTCATTGTTTTCCATCTTCTGTGGACAAAGGAGCCATGTTGGCAATTCATCGTGCCGAGCTATTTCCCCTTGATAACGGTACGACGCAGCATAATCTATGAATCATGTGATTGATTCAACTGAGATTTAATCATCACCCTCCCCTTGGGTTTTCTTTTCTTGGCCACGTTCAGTACCCATACAGTTTTTTGTCTTGTCATCTACGATATCACTGGCTGTTTACTGCTTGACAAACAACTCGGATGAGGAAGAGGATAAATGTGAGATCGTAGTGAAAGAGCTGGAGAAGGTGAAAAATGTCCTCCGGCGATGCGTGAGTCCCGAAAGGTTCAGATTACAACTTATGCGCAACAGGGGTGGTGGTCATCACCTGAAGCTAACGTATATATCCCTTCCCTACAAAAATATGAATTCGAAAGACTGCCATGAGTTCTATTTTGCGGAGAACATATGCAGTCCTGAACTTTGCATTGCACAAATGGGCCAAGATCAGGCACCGAGATACGCCCGTTGATAGTGGACGATCGCAAAAGCGACACAAATCAGCAGGAAATTCCTCGGACGCCGGCAGCTCAAATCTTCAAGAGGGGACCACCTTGGGTCATCAGAGTCATCTTACTAATGACACTCTTCCAACCGCCACGCATAATCTCGCGGATGATAGTATTGCTACTACTTCCCCCGACGATTCGCGCTTCATGGAAAACCTTCTCAGGAGCTTGCTCAACGATCATATGTGGCCTGATGCCTTAAATCACAATCCTGTAAGCCATTCTTTTCTTTCAATCTCGGAACCCCCCCCCCCAGAGAGGCTCAGTCTCATGTATTACATGGTCGCTTTTTGTTGAATATGTTTGCGCACAGCCGGAGCCCACGACGATGATGAGTAACTCGGAGGGCCTTAAGGGGATGATGAGGCAGAGTTTTGATTTCAGCCGGCCGTTCCCGCTGCATTGTTCGAGTGGAGAAGCGGCGACGACTGGAGGGCCGAGGAGTGGGACTAATGGCCACAAGTCCGATGGCTCCTCCTCTATTGCATACAGCCTCCCCACTCCATCCGACGCACCAAATACCATCACCTCGTGCTTGTTTAGTGACCAGGAATTGCATACCTCTCCCTCCTCCATCAACGCTCCCTCCTTTCCTTTCGCTCCTCCATCCTTCCACAACAACCACACCCCCCTCCCCCCTCCTGCCACCGCTTTCGCGGACTTGCACTACCCTCATGCGCAGCCGCAGCAGCAACAGCAACCCCTCGTCCCCTCTAGTTGCAATCTCTCGAGCAGTCTTGATGCTCCCGCTGAGCCTCCTCATCTGAACCGTCACTTCATCATCTCTAACTCTTTCCCCACCAATCAGATCCCATCCGCTACTTCCGCTTACAATCTTTATGGTCAATTCGATTTGCCTGTTGACAGGCCGCCTATCTCGTGATCTTTTCCACACACCCCCTCCCATCTATCCATTTTTGTATAAATACAAGAAATACCATTTTTTTGGTCACATACATATATCTGTTTTCCTGCTTTCCTTTTCTTAAAAAAAACTCAAAAAAAAAAGAAAAAGAATTGTGGGCTAGGTATTTTGTTGATTATTTTACTCTCAACATGTCACTAGTAGTAGTAGTAGTAGTAGTAGTAGTCGCTTTTTTATGCTGTTGTAATCAGTTATGGCTCTGATACTTATCTATTTAACTTATATGGCTTGTGATCAGATGTTGTCAATGATTGTTTGACACATCATGGAACAATACCTGTCTGTACATATATATATATATGCACACTCTGTTACACAAGGGTGGTATGTGACACTGCAATTTCCTAATTGAACTAAGCTAAATAGCATGTGTTGTAGCCTTTTTGGTTAAGGTGCTGCATTGCTTTGTTTGATTAGGAATACATTACAAAACACATATTCTCAACTACACCTTGCAAGCAGTGTTCCAAATTTTGAGAAATGTTTCCAAAAAAAAAAAAAAAAAAATTGGTGGGGTGTTTCACAAAAGCCAAAAAACCATCTCAGCCTTCCCAATTTTTCTTTTTTTTTTTTTTGAAACTGTCAGAATTTTCTCATCAATGACAGCATTTAGATTGCACTCTTGGTTGCCTTGGAATTGAATTCCAGAGAGCATTGAAAAAGTATCATTCCTCTCATTGAATATGGGTTTATAATTGAATAATATGGGTTACCGAGTACCCAGTCAAAAATTCTAACTCTGAAAATAGATGACTTTTTTTATGGGCATCATGTTGCAAAAAATTGGGAATGTCTGAGGAACTATGGCCTCTTGAGAGTCCAGAAGTCTGCCGGTGGGGTCATACACACACACTTGGCCCTTGAACATTGACAGCATAGTTGAAAATTTGTGTTGCACACTGTACAAAGATTATGGAAATGTCCTCAGTGGATGATAAGCTTGCAGTGCAGGAGGGCTATTCAGTCACATATGGCCAACCTATCTCTGTATAGCATTACAGCGGAACTCTGCCTGCAAATGCATAACACATAAACTGTACAACTCCGAGGTAAATACAAAATACCTGAGAACACTCACATTGGTTGGTGAACAACTTATGCTGCTTGATTAAGGCCTGTAATCCTGCTTAATTACACCTGTCAAACACATTGGGTGGGAACAGCTGGGATCAAATTAGATCTGGGAACAGAGCGGGAACAGGGCAGGTTACAAACTTTTGCCATCCTCATCTCAGGAATCCAAACATACACATGGATATTCATTAGCCTTTGGAATGGCTTTGGAATAGGTTTCTTTCCCCCTTATCTGTGTAAAAATTTCGGCAAACTGACTGAGGAATGAACAAAAATTATATTTTTCTGGAAGTAAATAAGGACTCATATTCTCAATTTAAGACACTCAAGTGCCTTCCTAAAGAGAATTCACATGGGGCACAATTTTCACATCAATAATGTGAGCATACATCTCTTACCTGGTAGATAAGACAAGAGAAAATGATCAGAAAATGGAGAAATGATATTTTTATTTATTTATGATTTTATTGTATAAGGGAGAATTCCAAGTTTTTATTGTTGAAATACTGTTGTTTTCGCTCTTCATTCTTGTCTCTGTCTCTCTCCTCAAGCATGTCACTAATTCATACTCAGACCCCTTTTGTGCTCAACCTGCCTGATTAGTCTTCTCACAACCACAACTTGGTCCATTGTATTTAGACTATTTATGCCATATCCTCATGAGAGAATAAAAGTCATTGGTTCTGACAAATCTGATCCTAGGGGTGGCACTTGAGCCCCATCTCTAGTCTCTTTGTGAAGGCACTTGAGCCCCTTCAACTGAGAATATAGTCCTCATTTGCTATGGCAAAATATTATTATTTTATCCTTTCCTAAGCCATTTTGCTTAAAATTCATCATCAACTTCAGTTGGCTAACATGGCTTTAAATAAGCATATAACATGGCCATCCAATAATTTATAAATGCAAAGACATACCAGAATAAATCAGGTGCACATGTTAGGTTCCTTGTAATGTTTGGGATTTTTTTGGATGTAAAAGCAAGTGCTTTGATTGGTAAAGTGATCATATGTTTTTTCAATGAATAAAAAACTATTTCTAACTCTTCAGGTCAAGTTTAACACTAACTAGTCCTTAATTATATTTGTCTTTTTCCCAATTTTTATTCTCTGTTTTTTTTTTTTTTTTTTTTTCCATAATTTCAATCCATAAGTTTATATTCTTATTTGTTTATTTTTATCAGAATCTCTGGAGCTTGTGTATCTTAGCCTTCCTCCCATTGGTATATTGATCAGTGATTTTGGTGTTATCTATCTTGTAATGTATCACATTGGCCCAGGTTTTTATGGTTTCAATCCCTTTGGTCCTGTGGAATAGCTTCCTGGGGTTTCACAATTCAAAAAAAACTTTCTCAACTGCCTGAAGTTGACATGCAGCATTCTCCAGCCAAGATTCCATCCCAACTCCATATGTTTGCATATGTAGATGTGTTGGCACAGTCACTACTGTGCACCAAAGCTTGGTTGAATCACTTTTGGAGAAAGGTTGGAGTAACAAAAGAAGCTTCCTGGGAATTTTTGCAAGTCATGTCACACCCTAAAATCCATGCGGGCAAAATTTGAAAAAATACATTTTACAGATTTTGAGTGTGTTTTCTGACACCAAAAACCAAGTTTCCAAAATGACTGTACACTTCTTCCAGGTAAATGTTATGATCTTGTAACCCCCTCCAGGACTTGCCAGGGGTTTCCCCAACTGGGGGATTATCTTCAGCCTCCGCACCTTTGTACATTCCCCAGTTAGCAATCTATCATCCTAATCACAACAGTAAAACCCACCAAAACCATCAATTTCAACACCCCTTTGATCAAAATCATCTTTACCACAACACCACCAACATGGACACCCAGCAAAGAATGCTTTCTGGAATTAATTTGCAAACCAACTTCCCTGAAAAACTCTACTTTTGATGCTCTGGTTCAGGAATTGTAAGAAAAAACCCTCCTTGAGAATGGGCAATCACTCACCATTGAGGAAAAACTGCTTATGTAACTTCACATTGTTGTAAATAAACATTTTTGATTTTATTATGAAGAAACTAAAACCAGACTAATAGAAGAACAAAGATCAACACACAAGAACACAAGATGATAAATGAAGAGAATGAGAAGAGCATACCACAGATGAGATGGAACTAGGATGTATGTGAGAACTATTCAAGGGTAAAAAAGGAAAGGTTTTATCAAGAAGCAGACTGTGAATTGAGATGAGATAGGAGACCAAGATTAGTTCATGAGATGACAAACAACAGAGAAATAAAAAAAAGGAAGAAACAGAGAAGGAGCATAGAGACAAACAGCACAAGGAAGAGCGTTAAGGTTCTATTGATAATGAAGACAAAGTTTGATAGGGGAGAAGACTGTTGGGCTAGGAGGAAGAATGAGGAAGGGGGATAAGCATTGATGTGAGCTGATTTCAGAGAGACTGAGAGGCTTTTACTGTACGTTATTGGTCTTGATACGTTAGAATGAGACGGGTTGATTCTCTTTCTTGAGGAACTTGACAAGGTTGATTGATTCAGAATGACAGAATGCAGCTTATATAGCTGAGATCCTAAACCCTAACGGTTGTTTTTCTTCTGAGCTAATGTGGTTAGGTTTGCAATCTGAGATAGTGGCAAGAGCGGCACAAGTTTGAAAGAGTGCATGGTGCTCTAGTGATCTGTGACACTGCCAGATAAGCTGGAAACAGGAGAAACTCAACAGTAAACAACAATGCCATGTGGCAAATGGCTGTAAAATTCTGTCATGGCTTGTTTACTGTGCAAATTTACATTCTTGCCATTTTTCTTATACCTCCCCCAAATCTATACTATATAATCCAGAAAAAAAAGTTACTTTCATTCACCATGCCAAAAACAAAGGCAACATGTACACATTGCCCTGTTGGGTAAAAAGGGGCCCCTTTGTACCTAGAAAGGCAATTTGTGCACACTGCCTTCACTTTGGTTCTGCTAATTCAGTGCTTGATTCTTTGGTTCAGTTTGGTTCAGTTCTATCAAGACTACACTAATTAAAATCCCCTGAAAATGATGATTTCCTTCAAGACCCCAAATACATACCATTGTGCAAATGCCTTGGAACCCCATGATAGTGTCTTCCTCCCTGTCACTGTTGGTTTGGATCAACAAGCCCCTTATTTTACCCAGAAAGGATTCCTGGCCCAAAATTTACTCAGAGTGTTTAATTTTGATTTCAAGTTTGTCTACCTGCTTGCAGGTTGAGAAGGGAGTGCGCAAAAAAGCATGATATTAGTTGATGCATTCAGGAAGGGATTTATTATTCCTGAAAAGCAATATTTGTGGCTGAAGTACCCATATTCTTTGGATTCTCTTACATGGTGATTATTCCTTTTTTTGTTTGTGATAGTATTTCGTGGTTATTCTGTTTCTGATTTCAATTTAATTATTTTTTTCTCTAAATTTCATTCTTATATTTTGTTTCATGATTTTGACTTCATTTTGTCATAGAAACTGAGCCTTATTTACTTTGATTGGCTCATGCACTTATTTAATTTGAGTGGGTCATTCAAGAGAGATCCAAAAAAAATAATATTAAATTCTTTATTTTGAGTTGGACTAGAAAGGTATTTACATAATTTGAAGACAATCATCTTCTTTATTTGTTCAGCCACATCGTGTTGTTTGAGACTTTTTGCCAAGAAAGTTGAAATGCCAGTTTTAGTTCCCTCATTCTTGGGTTCTTGTCCTGGATTCATCCTGTATACAGGTGTTTTCTACCCACCTGAGTAAGTTCCAGTAAATAAAAAGTGGGCCAGATTTTACCAGCTGGTTGGGTTGTCTTTGATGGTAGCAAATTTGGGTTTCAAATGATACTTCACCAATAAAAAGATATTTTAGTTTTGCTAATATAGTACAAATTATGGATATGTGAACGTACACACAACAGTATGCCACATGTATCTTCATCTGCAGTGACCATTCCACTCGCAGCCTCCCAACCAAACCCCAATTTCTCCAAAAAAAAGGCTTCATGTCAATTTATCTCCTTGGCATGAAGCCCTTTTGATTCTTCAGCTGTTTGCGTTCAAATTGGATCCCAAATTGTTTGTTCATATCCTTCTAGACTTGGGTCCATCCTTTGGCCTTCAGGTTACAGTTTTCAGTTCCTTTCCCCAGGTCCATCTGTTTGATGATTAATGTGAGGAGTGCCACTGTTTTATTGTTAGGGTTTGACTTCCTTTTTTTCTTGTGTTTGGTGGGTTTGGTGTTGACAGATTTTTCTTGCTTGTCATTGGACTTGGATTATTTTTATTTTTCAACTTTTTTGGTTGGCTCTTGTTCTTTTTCTATTTATTTATTTTTTTGGATGGGTTCTTTGAATTCAGAGATTTTTTTGAATTAGTGCATGCTTTTGGTGTTTTGGGGGTTTTGGAAGCCGCTGAATGGGTAGATTTGGTGGTGGCAAGTGTCATTCCAGGAGCGTATAGTTTGTAGACGCAGATATGGCAAAAAGTGTGGAGGGATATGGCGAGGAGTTGGGGAGGTACAGGAAAAGAAAAATCCACCAGGGAAAAATATGCCTAACCTCTTTTTCCTGAATCAAGTTTTCTAGCAGGATTCCAGGGCTCTAGTGTGTGGATTTCGTTTGCTATACTCAAGATTTTGGAAACCCAGGGTTTCAAAAAAAAATTGGAAATTTGTGTGAAACGGTTTCTGAGCCACTATGGTATAGTCCTTTATGAATCCCTGAACCACTGAAGATAATTCTCCATGGGTACAAGCCATTCCAGTGGGATCTCAATGCTTGACTAACCATGTTGACTATCTCAATCCTGTAAAACAGCTTGTTTCTAATGATTTGCTTGGGGGTATGAGGTAACTGAGCTGTAGATGGCATAAAGTGTTAATGAGCTGGGGAGAGCCAGGATGAATTCCTTCATGGTGGTGGTGGGGGGATTGGAGAATAAGTATCAAGAATGGAATTTGAGTTCAAGTTTGGATTGTAAAACCACTGAGAGTCACCTAAGAGCAGAGTGTATTGATGCCTCTTGGTGCTGTTTTGTTAGCTGGCTTGGTGTGGAGAGGAAAGGAGAGACATGAATTGAAGACCTACCTAGCACTGGAGAGGGAAGGGCTCTACTGAGCTGAGAGGGTGAAGGGAGAGGTGAGACTAAACACGGTCAGACTAGCATTACATAATCTGTCATGTCCTCGTGAAGTTACCAAGAGGGGCCTTCACATCTGAGTGATGAAAATCCCAGCACCCCTGAAACACTACCAAGATGATTGTATCAGATTATCACATCTGACATTAAATCTGATGAAAAAATCTGATATTACATCAGACAAAACT
>LAVV01008646.1:45965-58945 GCA_001263375.1 Puccinia sorghi
GTGGGGGGGGGGGGGGGGCTTCTATTATTTCCGCTGCAGAACTACTACGAATCGTAGTGTCTGATCAACACTTACGCACTGCCAATGCCCCTCATTTTGTGTGACTACACGCCCCGACTTGTTCGCTATTTGCTTGCCATACCTCGTCACAGTACCTACTGCTGGTTTAATCCCATTCTTATCTTCTCTCTTCACGCACACACACTCATCATGGCTTTATATTTGTAATCGCCTTGTATAGCATATTTATTATAGCATTGATGGGCTGCACCAGAGATATCATAATCAAACCAACGATCCATAATAGCAAGAAAAAATGGTCAAGGGAAGACTCTTGAAAAAAAAGGGAAAAAGAAGAAGAAGAAAAAAAGGAAAAAGGAAAAAAGACAAGAAAAAACCAGAGGAAGAACGAGAAAAGAATATCTACTTGAGATGGCGCTAAAATTATAAAACCCCAGGCGAGAAAATCGACGAAAGAAAAAACAAGGGGAGAGGGGTTAAGTGTACATGTATGAACATATTCCGAGCTATACAACACCAAGATCAGATTGCACGGATTCGAACAAAGAGCTCTGGAGGGGGAAGCAAACTAGAATTTGATTCGACGTCTTGCGCGACACGCTTTGATTTTAGAGGAAGGGGCCTTCTTGGGTTGAGCAGGTTGTGGGGGGGCATTCTGGGAGGCGGCAGAAGCTTGGGAAGAGGGCGCGATCTGGACAATCCCGAGTTGTCGGTCGCGTTGAATTTGCGCGGCATCGCGGGAGCTTGCCGACGGCGCTTCCTTCCCATCGTCACTGCTCGGGCTAGCGCCCGTACTCTCCTGATCTGTGTCTTCTCCTTCCGCGTCCTCATCCTCATCTTCATCTGCATCCGCATTTGCATCTACATCGTCCGTCTTGGCGGGTTTCGTGGCGCTCGCTTGGCCAGTCGTTCCTCCGAATGGTTGCGTGCGCGCTGGAGATGTGTCAAAGTAAGCATTCAGAGAAAGAGAGGGGCGAAAAAAAAGCATGGATGCGCTGAGCACAAGGGTGGAGATGCCACAAAGGATGGAGGATATAGGTATCTCATAAAGAAAGTTCACTGACGGTCCGAGCCTTTCAGGACACTCTTGCCGTTATTCTTGGGATCAAAAAAAAGCTTGGGGTCGGCAGTGGGGCTCTGCTTTTGGAAAAGTCCAGCAAGCTCCTGGTTCTTGGGAGCCTTCTGACAGTACAGACTGTTCCGGTCCGGCTCCGAGGATACCGTGTAGTCGGGGAAGGTGTTCCGTTCAGCCTGTCGATACTGCTTCGCTAATGAGATCAGTTGGTCTCGCACCGCCTTGTCTTGGAGCTGAGTCTTAGCTGCGTCGATGATCTCTGATTGTCGTCATGGTACAAGAATACAATTAGCAATTTCTCTACTTGTTATCTAGTCTTCTCTCCTCTTTAAAGAGGAATCAGGTAGCATCTCGGGGACGTGTGTCACTTACTGTCAGCCATATCCTGTTGGGCGCATTCTGGGGCACCCGCCAAGAGTGGGGTGACTGCCTCGCCGGCGAGAGTTCCACAAATCTCGCCCGGACAGCCAGCCAGGTTGTGTATGTTTTCAATCACTTTCGGGTGCGAGTTTTCGTCACTAATTTTGCGTGGCAAAAGGGCCATCGGGTATGTTGTTGCCGATGAGCGGGGGACACGAGTACTTCTACTGCTACTAGACTTGATCATGATGAAAAATATGAGGAAGGTCCACGAAAGCATGCTTGGACTGGGAAGCCTCATGATGATGATGATGCTTCGAGATTACTAGGATAGTCGTGGGGAAGGAGTTCTTTGGAACAAAAGCTTTGTGTTCAGAGGGGAATTGGTGGTATCAAACAAGTAGGAGTGAAGGTGAGCAGACTGCCTGGAGCTAGCTGAGAGGGGGGGAAGAGGATACGGGGGTAGTCTTATAGCCTGATGCAAAAGTCCCAGGGTTGGGCAAAATCGCAGAACTCGGGGAATGAGTGAGTGTGGATAAGGCTCATCATTTGCACAGTTCATCTCGCCCCATTAAGGGTGGTGATATATCATGACTACTGAGTCGTCTCAGGGAGTCATCCGGATGAATACAAACGGAAGACACAAAGGACTGGATGGCAGATTCTGAGGATCTTGTTCCTTTCTGTGTGTTATTCATCATGAGCTTCTCAGGGCATCCGCCAACCATCCATTTCCTCTAATCACTAAGCACATCGTTGCCATACATACAAGACGGATATCATTTATTATACTCGGTGAAGATGGTTATTAGTCAAGCGTCCATGGCCAAATGAGAGTCCGGGAAAAAAGAAATGCTAAGGTTGGCCTGACGATCTCTCCTGAGCAATATTCTCACGCTCCACCATCATCTACTGCTCACTAACGTCGATGACTCATGTCTCTCTGGATACAGAGAAAGTTCCTTCGCAATCTCCACCACGTCCTGGTGCTACAGCCATCACAGCTAGCCCGCCTGAGATCCCGCAAAGGCTCATCTACCTTTGCTTGCTTCGAAAGTGGTAAGACCTGAGCTTTGGAGTGCCGAGCTATGTTCGCTGGCTGCTCTTTTGTATAAAATCATTGGGAATCAATCCCAAAAACGTCGCCCCACTGTATCGGTCCGATGGTGTAGTTGGTTATCACACTCGCTTCACAAGTTCAAACTTTGTTTGCAACTGGCGTCCACAAGAGGATGCCTTGCTTCGGCCCGGCGATCGCGAGAGGTCATGAGTTCGAGCCTCATTCGGATCATTTTTAGAACGTTGAAGGCTAAATGGCCGTACATTTTGCTCCATCCTGGAAGCACCTCAGTGAGCTAGAGGTAGCATACGCCAGGTTATGCAGAGATTTATACAGTTGCTGGGTGTGGAGAAAATGGATGTTCAAGTGCCAATATCTTGGTTTGTTGGCTAAAAATTCATACATTTTCTTTGGTTACCCACCCACACATCCATAGGGGTTTTTTTCTGTCTCTACCAGGGATGTGTCAAAGTTGAGATCAACACCTCTACTAGAAGCAGGGCCCTGACAGAATATCTCACAGGATGTATACATTTGGGTATTGTTTTTCATGCAAACAACTGCTGCTTCAATTAGCTCATGGGCTTCTCACTCCTGAGAAATCATTGTCAATCTCGCTAGACAATCTTGATTCAAAATCAATGGTGATGAGATGAACACCAGAAAGTACTTTTGTGTATAAAAAAAAACTTAGGCCCAGATGATTGGTTCAGGGATTATTGCAAGCCAGTATTTACTGTTGAAGATCTGATTTCATGTGATCTGGATTTCACCAAAAGAAGCAAGTCAATAGATGGTCAAAGCATTGGAAGATGTAAGGAGAGGAGGAATTCCCATCACCCAGATTGTAAGTATGCTGTTCCATCACTGAATTGCACAAGATGTGTGTGTATGGACTGTTTGGGACTGTGGAAGCAATTCTAGAACCAAACTTGGGGAGCTTCATTGCATGGACTAGCTCAGTGATAAGGGTATCAGTCCAGGGATTCTCTCTATATAAAACCCATGCAGTAATTAAGAGGTAGAAGGAATATAAGGAAACAGTTCAAAAGTTTCTTTGATAGCTCAGAAAGAAGAGGAGCAGGCTAGGGATTCTCGTCTGAGCTAGGGATTACATTGTAATAACTGGTGAATAAATTGTGAACACCTAGTTAGTATGTGTCATATGCTGAGTTATCCTAATCAAACAAAGCTTTGAGCCTAACCAAAAGGCTACGAGACTGGCTGAACCATCCAGTCCAGTTAGGATGTTACAATGTCACATAACTACCTGTGACAGTATTGGGGTTTACAAAGATTCCCTAACCTGGAGCTTCTATTTCTAAATTTAAAACTTTGTTTGGTGATACAAATTCATGACGGGCAGGTTCCCACCTTCAAACAAAGTTTGACATTTATGCTCCGTACCACAGCAGGCTAGAAACTGTCACTGGGAAAGAGTTTGTTTTCTTTTTCTCATAAGAAATCATTTTCCCCAGGATTGAGTACCATATGTTCCCAATCCTGGAAGTTCCATAACCCCAACATGAATGGGTGGACTCATGTGATGAGCCACCTCAACAAGCAATTCAACTTGAACCTCACTCACAGAAAAATCAAGATCACAAATAATAATCTATGCAATCTGTATGCCAATACCAAGCTCTTGTTTGAGAAGAGTAGTTTTGGGGGGGACCTGGAAAATAAGACTGTAACCGGCAACAGCAAGACTTGGGATAAGTTGATAAAAGCCCATTTCAGCCACAGATTTGGTAAACTTATGGGAAAGTCATTCCCATTCTAAAAAAATGGAGGTCCTCAGCAGAACCTTTTCAAGGTGCAGAATAGCTGCCAAGGAAATTAAATACTTGAAAACTCCCCAGCTGCCAAGAATTAGCAGCCAAGTGCCACCATGCAAAAAAAAGAGATCACCAGCACCTCTTTCAAGCAATGAACATGGAGATGGAGCTTCACTGTTATAAGAAGGATCACACAAGTCCAAGAACCATTCCATTAACTTGGGGGCCTCACCATGGCACTCAACAATCTCACTGCCCCAAAAAGCACTCCAGGAGTCCTCACATGGCGGGAAGGAATTGACCCATTTTTTCATGAAAATTTGATTGGTGTTGATCTCAAAACCTGAATCTAAAATAGAAAAGAATTACACAAAACCAGCCAGAAACTTTCCTGTATTGTCAATGGCATACTCGCTGGGTGGCTGAGGTTGAAAGTGGCTGAAGTCACAAAAAAGTGGTCCTGATTCTGCAAGCTTTCTTTTGTTGGCTGTATTGAAGCTGAAATTTGCTTGTTTCTCATCAAGCTTGTTCATGAACAAAGGGTTGCCCTATTGTTGAGATGGAAGCATGCAAAGTACCAATTATCATACTTGGGGACTTGAAACATTTCTTTTGCAAATAAAGATTCTGCACTGCAATTCAAACCTATGTCAAAAGACTGGCCGGGTCAAACAACTCCAGAGCTTATGCAAATACGTATTGACTTTTCCCTGATCTTAGTCACTTTCCCCAAAACCCAAGTGGTTGTTCCAACCTGGACTCTATTTCAATGAATTTGTTTCCAAAATATACTGATGTTGAGAATCGATTATCAATTCTGAAAAAAATGCTAGTCCCAAATCTGTGTGAGAAGAATCAGTCACTCACTTCCTGTGTGTTCACCTTGGTTTAATGTTGGAAACAAAAACATTGCCTGATATAAGGGGTCTTGACACACTCCATAAGTCAGGAGGTGGAGTCTTATAGAAAGCTGTTGTGATTGGCTCAACTTTCATTGTAACCCCATCCCAACCCAAGTTCATTTTTCCTCAATAGAAGATCAAATATGGGCTAAATCTTGGCCTGTTTCTGGCCTCATACAGCCTAGGGAATTGTGCAATTATCAAAGTCCCCAGCTTTGGGTGTGCAGAGAGTGGCATCATCAAGGAAACAAGAAGTGACCAAAGTATAAAAAAGCTGAAGAAAATATTTAAAATATCACAAGGAGACACTTTCATAAACAATCCTGTTTCCAAGATGAAACTCAGTAGAAAAAAAAGGCAAAGAGTTTTCATTGAGTATCAAATTATAATTCAAAAGATTTTTGAAAAATGTGTGTAAAACCAGTATTGAAAACTGGTTCCAGAAGTAAAAATCCCACTATACACTGCAAGCACAGCAGGTCTGTGTTGTTGGGGAATAGCCTCAGCACATGGTCCCTCATTTGGGCCAGATGCTAGGTCTTGTGGAAGGTGAGGGGTCAACAGCAGACTCCTGTAACACACTGATCCACATCTTCCTGAGGTGATAAGAGCCTGGTAACTGGCTATAGAGACAGAGAAGCTGAGATCTCTTTGTTTCGATTCTATGGCTTCAGCCTCCAGGTGCATATGCTGTATCAAAAATGACTTTAATTAGAGTATCTAATGAGAGGACCTTGTGATGTGTACTTGAGAGCTGAAAGTTGGTTGCATAAGCTTTGAGGGGTGCTGTCTTTGTTGAATTTCCAACAGGAAGGCCAGGATTGGTCAAATGAATTTGGGGAAGATGAATGGTGGTCAGGTTTTCTGTAGGAAGCTGAGAGTTGTCAGAATTTCCTGAAGGATGCTGAGTGTTGATCGAATTGCCTGCAGAAAGCTGGGAACTAGTCAAATTGCCTCTGGGAGCTGAGAGGACTTTTTCAGATTTCCAGTGGTAGAATTGAGGTGGAGTGTGCAGGCAGGAGGATAGTAGTGTGAGGGATATCTTGACCATATCCCTGATTTTACCACTCCCAAGGAAGATCTAGAATCAGCTTATGCTGCACCTGGATCCTGAAAGTATATGTCACATACCCAAGTTTCTGGTGAGTTTTCTGGTTTTCATTTTTTTCTGTGTGCTACACACCTGTCAGTTTCATTTTAAGAAGATTCCAAGAGAAAATAAAGATATATTTCAGTTAGACAGGAACCAAAAAGGAGGAAAAAGGAGGAGACAATAATGAAGAAAAGGAAATAAGATGTACATAGAGGATCAAGACAAATGGAATCAGGAAGGGGGAAAGAGAATAAAGAAAAAAAAAAACAATCCACCACACAACTCACAGAAGATTAAACTGAAGAAACAAATCAGCAAGGAGAAATAAGAAGGAGATCGAAAAGAGGGAAAATACCACAGGTCCTTCAACTGGCAGCGGGGTGAGATCTTGGAGACTACTCTTGACAGTTCTTGGAGAATTGATGGCTGAGGCAGGGAGGCCTTGGACTAGGTTGGTTCCACACAAGATCTGAGGAGAGGATTCCAGAGGGATCCTTGTGAACAAAGAGACGGAGCTGCATATGCAAAATTCTAAGCCGTGTGCGTGGGGCTTACATCTGACACATTTTACCTAGATGTCACAAGTTATGTAGCATACCAGGATCACTGCGCGTGGAATGATTCTTTTCCTCATCCTTCCACATTCCTCTCTCATTTCTCCAGGTATGTAGTTTCTCTATTTTGTCTCTTTTCTATTTCTTTCATGTTTATCTTCTTGTTTTTGCTTCATTTTTCAGCATTTTTCATTTGCTAATTAACCAGCCTTCCACACCCCTCTCTCATTTCTCCAGGCATTCATCTCGTAATTTTCTACTTGGTTTTGAGTGAGCTCTGGCTCCATCACTTTTCCCAAACTTGGTAACCACAGGTTGACAGCACCTGGCTACAGAATCATACTACCAATAGAGTAGCAGTGTCATCACCCTGACCATGTTCTCGCTTGCAAATAGGGACCTTGCCCACAGAAGAGATAGTACCTGTAGATATGCTTGCAACATGGGACAAGTACTGAGCTGGCATGGTTTTCTTGAGGAAACAGTGATGTCTACTGGTTGATAGCATTAGAGCTACTTTCCTAGGCCTTCCAAACAAACACCTGTACATGGGTGCCGCACGTGGGTGATCACACCCAAATACAGGTGTTTGAAACAGGTGAGGGGAACACATGTGACACATGGGTGATTTCTGCACAGTGCTACGGGGGAAAATATGTGTTTATTACAGGAGAAGGTGAGAGGAAATCACCAGGCCAAAACAAAAGGCAGCATGTAAACATTTCCACGTTAGGTAAAGGTAATTTGTGCATATTTCTTTTACTTTGGGTCTGGTTAATCAGGAAAAAGAGTTAAAAGATGGGTAGGAACAAGAATTTTACTTTATCTACAAGTTAGCATTAAACTTTATCAGGTCAAGTGGTGAGGAAGGGTACCTCCAAAGAAATGTCACCATGCTTTGACACAAAGATTTTTATAAATTCTTCCAGGCATTAGTTCCAAACACTTCCAGGTGACAACACCATGTTTATGTGAGAAGACACACTCAAAATGCACACTGGTGGCTGGAATTGCAAGTAAGCATTGTGCCATTCAAGATAATATCAGGTAGTTTTTTTGATGACCTTGTGAGTAATCAAAGACCTCTGTACCCTTTTGTTTGATCTTTTGAAATTATTGACTGGTTTTGTAGGCAGTGAAAATTTCTTTCTCAAACAAAATTGGTTTGGTTTTTTTTTAGCTGCATCTTTCACTTGAGCTCATCAAATCTTTTCAAATTTGATCCCCAAAAAATTTAATGAAGAAATAATTGGCATTAAAAGACATTGTTGAATTTTTGAAGCTCTGAACTGGAATTCAGGGATGGAAGGGATGAAGAAAGTTCAGAGAGGGCAAAGACACTCAGAAGAGAGTCCCAGAGTGGGTCAAGGAGATTCAGGAAAAGATGGTGAAGAGATAATGATTAGATTGCTTGTATCTAGCCTAGTTAAATAGTTTATGCACAGGCAGGTCAAAATGTGGTTGGGAAAGAAGAAGGATAAAATTAAATTGAATCAAAAAACTAAGAGATGAATTGAGTTCAGACCATGCAGACTAGACGTAGAAGAGTGATTAATGCTAAGACTAGATAAGCTGAATAAGAAACAAAGACATCACAGACAGGAAGGGGCTTTAATTCTTCATGATAAGCTGAGAAAGAGTCAAGAAGCAAGAAGTAATTTAATTAGATTAGAGGTTGAAGAAAAAAAACACATAGGGCTTCTTTTATATTACTATAATGCTAATGACTCAAGAAAGATAGGAAACAAAAATACTACGGCGCCAAAAAAGTGTAGTGTAGCAGCCAGTTTTTTTTCCTGCTCACTCTGTATCATTGACGGCGCTACAGAGCTGCTACAGGTCTCTATTCTAAAGTGCTTGTAGTGGCTATTCTCCGCTACAAAGAGGTGTAGCAAAGCGTAAAGAGGCTCTTATTTGACCTTGTTCTGTTGGCATTAGTGCAAAACCACTAATTGCTACGACACACCAGGATTGTTTCCATGGCACTCACATGCAAGTTCTTTCTCTGAACTTCGTCATATACTTAGCTGATACCTGTTGTGTGTTAGTGGTAAGTTGTGCACAAGTTTAGCCTGATTTTTGGTGAAATTGGCACTAATTTCAGTTAATATCCTCTGCAATTCAACAACAAATCTTCCTTAAATTGGCTTCAACTTGGCTGAATGACATTTTGAAAGCATACCAAACCCTCTACCAAGATACAAGAAGCCCTTGGCTATGATTCAATCATAGTGCTTTGACGAATAGCCAAGTGGAGAAATAATTTTGATTATGTAAAGCATGTTGTGATTCTGTACTGACCCTTGTGCTGAGGGCTGTAAGTCTTCCCTTTCACCACAGCTGCAGACAGAGCGGTTTCATCTCTGTCATTTAAGCAAAAACAAAGTCAAACACTCAACACAGTAGCCTTGGAAGATTGAAAGACAGGCTTGGGGGAGAGTGGAAGTAGGAGTGACCCATCTTCTGAGGAAAAAAGAGAGAATTGGATTGCAGGGGATATTTTGTTGGCCTTCCAAGCTCTAATGTGTTTGAGAAATCCACTTGCCACCAACTCACCCAAACCAAGGTTTTATTTCTTTTTCAGCTTTCCCAATGCAGTATCATGAATTGCACTGTCAGGTTATTTGAGAGCCAAGCTTCATAGCTGAATCAGGTGATTAAAACATAGGAAACAGTTTGCTTGGCTAAAAAATCTTTATTGGTTGGGAGATTTGTTTGGGTTTTTTTGAGCTTCTGTGAGTAGGGTTTTCAGAAGTAATTGAGCCTATTGATTCTGAATTGTGTCTTGTGGATTTTCTTTTTTTTTTTGAGAAATTGATGGAGGCTCACTAGCAAGGCTTTTATCCATATTTTAAATGCAATCATAAAACAAAAAAAAGAAGGGGCTTTGACATGTGACCCACACACTTTGAATCCGAAACCCACAGGAAGTTGCGGCGCTGGTCCATGTGGGTCGCATAACCAATTCTCAGTACGCAAATGGGGGTTGCAGGTCTACCTAAAATGTGGAATTCTTTTTCATTAATTTTTTTGGGGGTCAAAATGCAACAAATTTGATGATAATAATTTCTTGACCTACACCTTTCAGGTTGAGGAATTAAATGGTCAAGTTCATTTCTCCAAAAAAAAAAATTAATATCTTTGGTACTACACTTGGCTTATTGAATGTATTTTTTTCTGATTGAAAAGGAATGTATGTTTGTCAATTTGAATTTTTTTTCCCAAATTTTTCCCAAAGTTTCAACAGTTTTAAACATAATGGTTTGATCTATATCATATTAAATGTAATAAATCTTTTGTTTTTGGGGGTGTTATAATTTTCTTTTTTGGACTTTTTCCACAGCTCTTTTTCACAGGGTTTTATTAAAGTAAACTTGGAATNGTCTGAGCTCCTGAATGTTGCTTGCTAGCAAGTGACCCAAAGATTTTTGTGGTGTGGGGCCCAGAAGATGACAAGAAAATTATTAATGGATGGCTAAACCATCATAATAGTAGGTTTCAAAGTAGACATTGACAGGCAGGCAGATCTTTTTGCAGAAGATAGAAAACATAACAATTAAGTGTTCAAGTACAATTTTTGTGTCCGCTTGCTACTATTCAGAGACAAGCTAAAATAGTATCAAAGAAATACCTAACAATAATAAACTTTCTTTACAAACAAATAATCACCAAATATTATTATTCCATTAAACTCTACTCCCAAAACCCCCTCAAACCCAGATCAAGTATCAAATCCTTCTACTATTTTTTCATAGAGTAAGAACTTAGCCTTAATTCTGTTGGAATTCTGACTGTTCGCTCCATGATCTCCTCTTACTTTTTTTCTTTTTTTCTTTCTCTAACCCCTTCATTTGTTTACCTTGGACCCCTTTTATGCTCTACCAGTCAAATGACCTTTATACAACCACAACTCAACCTCTTGTATTTAGCTTATTTAAACTGTGCCCAAGAAGAGTGAAAGGAATCATCAGTTCTTGACCACTCTGTTCCTCTTTGTTGGCACTTCAGCCCCAACAAAGAGTATTCACTGCTGAGGCACTTAAGCCCCTTGGATTGAATCAAAGGTCCTTCACAGACAAACTACTGTCTGTCTTTTATATTATTATAAAAAATCTTTTCTTGGCTCCATTGCCTGAAATTCTTCAAATTCCAGAAAACAGACCTCAAAATCTTACAATAAATTATGAAGAAGTGTCACATAGCTCTATAGACAAATCTACAAGGTTTGTGAATATGTAATTGTTAAGAAAGCTACATATTCATATGTACATAGTCAAAATGAGGTAAACCATAGAAAACCATGTAAGACAATTGATCCCCTGGAAATGGTACATCACTCCCATAGGAATGACACTATGAGAGAAGATCCACTAGCCCAAGAGGATCAACAGACTAATCTGGGAAGAGTAACCCATACAAATGTCAAAATAGCCTCCATAAATAAACTATAAACAAGAGCTTTTACTGAGTCAACAGCCCCAAGAACTACAGAAGATTTTCCAACAGCCCTCCAGGACTCTTATAATTTGAACCACATAAGTCTGCCAATAGCCTTATGAGTAGCCTCATTTTCCCCTTGGGCCTTTCAGCCAGACTTCAGATACCAGAAATAACCTTATTTAGTGACCACCCCTAGGAAATGACTAGTGAGTGATTTTATAAGCCCTTCCAGTTTCCTCATTCCTCTCCAACCTTTTCTAAGCATCCCATTAAAACCCCTTCCTACCTGTCTGAGCCCTGTTCAAGGATTGTGTCCACCCCAAGAGGAGAACTGGTGAGAACCCCTCTTGGACATCCTTTATCCCTGCTTAGCAGGCCCAAGAAGATCAAGCTATTGCAAGGCATTTATCCACATTCTCAATGTGATCATAACATAAAAAAAGAATACCAAGGTCATAAAATTGTGACCATAGCTGATATCATGATCATTTCAAGACAAAACATAAATCCTTGAGCATGAATAAACAACATTTTCATTTGGATTCTTTACATTCTTTTGGAATTCAAATATAATTTCAAGAAAAATTGGATGAGAAAATGTTATATCAACTTTTTTTAGGAGTTGAAATGAATATCTGACTTATTCATATTGGAAGGATGATAACAGCTGTTGATTTTTGAACTTGAAATCAACACAATTTACAACCAACTTCATCCTGAGTTCAACCTGACATGCAATGTACTTCAGACCAACATCCCAGAAGTTACCAACAATTCAAGAAATTGATGTGAAAGCACTTTCATACAAGCCATGGAAACACCCTGGTGACAAAGGTTGTTAGCTGTTAGCGGTTTGAAGACATGCTATTCTAACACCAATTTTAACACAGCAGGCCCACAATTGATGCGGCCATTGTAAGAGCTATCATACGACTCCCCAAGCAGAAACACAATGAATTTATTGATTTTTTTGGGGGGATTTGATTGTGACAAATGAGCTATGAAATGGAACCTTAAGGCTGCTATAAATATTAGGTCTTGAAAAGATAACTCACTGAGGACTGCGGGAAGGGACAATGGTTAAGATATCAATATATAATTACAAATTGCAGCAGCCCACATGGCCAGACATGAAAATCTTGTGGTGTTGAGATCTCCCCAACATGCAACTGCTGGCTAATGGCCAGCAAAAGAGATTTGATTTCCACAAGATAAACACAAATTTTTGGGGAGATGAAATTTTCATTGACTGAAATAATATTCTTTATGTTGGATAATTGAAATAATTTATTCCAACATATAGAAAAAGAGGCACAAAAAATTTAATGAGAAGGATAGGAATAACTGCAATGACTAAAAAACTTATGGCATAGACCACCACTCATGACTTGGGTAGCACACATTGCAAAAAAACACTTGCTCAACTGCCTGCAGTTGACATGCAGAAAGTCCCAGGAAGCCTATGTTTTGACTCAAACTTTTCTCCAATATAGATTCAACCAAGCTTTGATGCACAGTCACTGTGCAGACTGCACAGTGACTGTGCCAAATAATAAACACACACCAGGGTACAATTCATGGCACTTGGTGTTGAGTGCCATAATTCATGTTTTTCTAGGAACATTTCAGGAAGTATTCATAATGTTTACATTCTCAGAACATGAACAAATGCCAATGAATCTCCCAACTAATGGGTA
>LAVV01008657.1:0-13242 GCA_001263375.1 Puccinia sorghi
CATACCACCGTGTTATAAACACTACCCTACACCTTCCACAAACTTTTCATCACCTTGTGTAGCTAAAAGAATTACATTCTTGGCATCACAGAGGCTGACACAACTGAACAAATTCAAAACAGCTAGATTAGTGCTTATGAAACCACCAGGTTTTTATGCCCTGGGCTTCATCTCAGCTTCAGAGATCACCAACAAAATTGAAAATTTTCTGGCAACAATTGGTGCCAGTGTTCATGCCAATGTGATTGAAATTAATGGGATTGCTTGACTCCCTTTCAAATACTTGAAGGTTTAAACAAACACAAGAACCAAGGCCCAATGGCTTCTCCCCAACAAACACAAGTGGAGGGACTTATTTTTCTCAGATCTTGAAACATTTTCCACTAGATTTCCCGTTATCCTACATGCTATCTAAAACAATTTCAACCCTGCTATTAAATTGCACCTGGATGCTTCAGGCGCAAAACTAAATTTATCCATCCTTAATCCAATTAGCTTTCTGGCTTGGAAAACCACTAGAAAAAGGAAAGAAAAACATATCTTTTGTCATACATCTACTCAAAAGAGACATAGCTCTAAAGATAAAAAAATCAGGCCTGTTCCTTCAAAATGAGTTGTATCAAGGCACACAATATGAATGATCAATCCCCCAATGTTTCAATTTTTGGAAGGTTGGATACACTACATAATGTTGTAAGAACATTGCACTCTGAAATAAATGCCATAGAAACCTCAGATCTGCTTCTTGTGGACTCCCAAAACCCTTGTCTTTTGAATTCTTTGTACACATTTCCCATGATAATGTAGTCTCTAAGAAAACAGTCCAACACTTAGATGAAAGATTCTCTCACCCCCCTTGGTCCAATTCCTGTCCACTTCTAAAGCAAGAAATTCAAAACCAAAAGAGGTGGAAATGGAATTCTTGAAACCACTTGTCTTTCATTCTCTTCTCTATTTTCCCTCTATCAGTCAGCTTAACCTTGGAATATTCATGAAAAAACTAGGTGTTTTTTAGATACAGATATTTTATTTGGTCATTTTATCTTTTTTTGTACCTACAGCAGATATACACTATAGTGTGGTATGTGAAATCAATAACACTTCAAAAATAAATAGTGCCTGCCATTGCGACTCAAGTCTTTGCTTGCACTTCTCCTTGCCTTCCAAATGTGACCGGTATTGGGTAAGAAGTTTTCAGACAAAACTAAAGGTGATATTTCAGTAACAAAGAACAAAAAGAAAAATACAAAGAGAAAAATAGACAAGGAAGAGAAATCAAGAGATAACATATACCTAAATGATTGAGATGACTTGCAAGAGAAGGAGGAGACGACAGGAAAACAACAGGAAAACAGACAAAACAATCCACCACAAACAACTCTCAGAAGAAAACACTGAAAGCATTGAATCAGCAAGGAGTCAGAGGAGGAAAAATGACAGGGAGAAGTATTACCACAGGTTCAAAGACTGGCAGCGGATTTAGATCTCGAGGTTGATGACCATGGGTGAGTTGGTTTCAAGCAAGATCTGGGGAATGGAAAAAGCTGGGGAAGCGCCAGATCAGTGGGACGGACTGCGGAGGCTTCTCACTGTGCAGCATGCACTGGATGGAATTCTGACATTGGGAAGTCAACATGTCTAGCTGTACTTGGGCTTGACTGTCTTTCTTTTTCTCTTTTCCTGTTTTTCTGTGTGCCACACACCTTCTAGTAACATGTCAGAAGTCTTTCAGCATACCTGGAGCGTTGCACATAGAAGGTCTCCTTTCCTCATCCTTCCACAATCCACCCTCATTGCCCCAGTAGTCCCCTTGTTTCTCTCTTTCCTCTTTCTTTTCTTTCTGTCCTCTTAATGTTTCAGTCTCTTTCATATGCTAACAAAACAATCCTTCCACAATCCACCTTCATTGCTCCAGTGCATTTAATCACTAGCACTATCAGTTGCAAATATGAGTTCAGACCCTAAAACATAGGGCAAATTAGAAACATGTGATTGTCACATGTTAAATTCAGACTCAGCGTTGAGTCTCAGCTGCTGCTTACCTAAAAGCTCACAACACAAATTCAAAAAACATCTACATATCTTCAATTTGCAACACTTGACCAAATGAAAGCTCAGCATCCTTCAAACCAATAGCACACACACACATTTGAAGGTCAACTTTCACAAAGCAAGGCTTTCAAGATTGACCAATACTCCCTTCTTGGCAATCTCTAGTCTCTTCACAATTTCACCAGTCACACTTCAAACCTGGTGCTTTTGGCAAGCTTGTCATTACTCCATTTTCATTCATCAATGCTTTGCCCTCCAAATTTACTCTCTCCTGGGCACAAAATCTTTCATGATCAATGCATACCAACACCAGCAATAATCAGGTGATCATTGCACAATCTTCACAGACCTCAATTGGATCATTCTTTGCTCTGCCTACTTGTCCAAAGCATGTTCAAGACATCTTCAATTATTACTCTTTCACGCTTAAACTTAGTAGTGTTTCACTTTTCTTTCCTTTTTCACATGCATTCATTTTCTTCCAATATTAAAACCCTTTTACTCTCTTTATTACTTTGAGCAGAGCCAAATTATCTTTGGCACATCCTAAGATAAGACTCTACACCATCTCTTCATCCCTTGTGATTTGACCAACCAAATCCATCTCAGTATATTGGGTTGGTCACATGGCAGTGATGTACGTATGTGTTTAACTGTTGAAGCTTGGGAATGAGGAGAAAAACTAAAATTTGGGCAAGGTTTGTGAACAACCAAGCTTGTCTCACTGTCAGCATGATTCTATCAGTTTCTCCAATTCATAATGACATCACATGGAAGAATCTTATCATAAAAAACTGACATCATATGTCGCAGAGCTTATTACAAGAAAAACTTGCACAACTGGCACCATCCAGTTGACATGCAAGATTTGAAATGCCCCTTCTTAAATTTATCTTCAGAGGTGATATGAGCTGATTTAATACTACTGGAATTATTCTTTTTTCATGAGATTGTATTGTGATGTGAACTGTTGAAAGTAGAGGAAATGATCATGTCAAAGCTGGGCTGTGATTTGGTTGATTGCATGATTCAACCCTGGTTCCTCAGCTTGGATGGTTATTCTGATGTGCTCATTTCTTTCCTACATGAGTCTCAGTCGGATACAGAGTGCTTTCTTCCTTTGCTCACCCATGAGTGAAAATAGCTTTGTGGCCGTGGCAGCTGGTTTGCGCTACCTGAATATGTACCAGTTGTAACCCTAACCCGCCCGAACTTATAATCCCGCGCCCCTTCCCACTCGTCAGCGCATAAAATCTATTCGGAACTTCAAAAAATCAAGAAACTTTCTCATCAACACAACGTAAGTGCTTTGCATCCTCAAACTCGCTCCAGTTCATCTCAATCTTCACAATGCTTCCTTTCTCGTTTCGCTAGCTCATATCGTCAGGTTGAATCGGGATGTACGGCAACGGTTAGCTTACTACATTTCGCTTGGCTTCAACTTGCTCAATGTATCATTAAATACCACTCGATTTATTATTTTCTTTCCAGCAGCTTATCCGCCTTATCATCCACCGAACGGTCAACCAACCCCCGTCGGTTATGCTCCTCCGCCTAGCAATTTCCCCACTCCACCCGGTTCTACCCCCTTCGTTCCAACTAGTAATCAATCGCCTCAACAGACCCCAGGCTTCCCTAGTCCCCAACCTGGACATCCTGGTGGGTTCGGACCAACCTCTCAACCAGCTCAACCAGCATCACAATCCTCATCATCATCCTCTCAACCCCAGCATTCACCTGCGACCCAGCCCGGAATACCTCCACCCGTCGTCCCTCCTGGTCATATGCCCCCCTTCCAACACTTGCCTCCCCCTCCTGGCTTCCCCCATCTACATCCACCCCCCCTCCTCGCCCCCGGCATCTTGCCTCAACCACACCCCCATCAGTTTCATCATCATCCTCCACCTGGCAGCTACTTCCCACCACCAAATCGTCATGCCGGTCTGGGCTCTCACGGTCAACCACATAACATCAACTCAATCGTTTCACCCCCGATCAACCTCCCACCCGGTTCAAATGCCACTCAGAATCCCTCTCAACCCACACCCACCCTTCCATCAAGACCAGCACCCACCGAAATATTCAGTCTTTTTGTAGGGTCCATTGCCGAAGGTGTAGACGATGCCTGGCTCGAACGTCTACTGGGCTGCGCCGGTCATCTCGTCTCTCTCCGCCGGATTCGAGATCCCAACGGCAAACCAAAACCTTTTGGCTTTGCGGAATACGGCGATGCTGAGAGCGTTTTGAGGTGCCTGAAAGTGGTACATGGCTGCAGTCTTCCTATTGATGGCGGCCGAGGGGGCGAGAAAACATTAATGATCAAACCAGACGAGAAGACAAAAGCTAAGGTAGATGCGTATGAGGCCAATCGAATAAAGACCGACGTGAGAGCATCATTCCGCTGATCAGGCTTAAAATATCGTGTGCTTAACATTTGGGCTAACGACTTCTTTTTTTACCAATACCGGCTGGTCGAAATGAAAGCAAGATGCTGAGTTAGACACTCAGGCTGTCGAACGTCTCGAAGGCCTTATCTCTCAGATGAAAGACCCGGATATCGTTGCTGCCACCGCTTCCGATCCGAACTCTTCTGCTAACAACCTCAATAGCAATGCCAAAAAAAATTCGGCGGCTCACTTGCAAGACTTGGCCCCTGAGGACCTGCCCGAGGAATCAAGAGGCACAATCACCCGTGAGATTCAATTTTTTCGGGAACGAGCTATTAGTAAACGAGTTGAAGCCGAAAAGGCTGCAAAAGAACGGGAAAAAAGTCATCGCGAAGCCAGTTCCGGTTCACCTGCTGGTCCCAGAGGATATAATGCCACCAACGGCAAAGCTGGTTACGGATCCTCTAACAGTACACCAATGGGTCCCCGTGGGTCTGCCACAGCCTCGGCGGGAGCAAACGACCCACAATCCTCCAGCAGGCCTGTGGGATTTGTGCGCGCCGGTCAAATGGCGGGTGCGAAGGCGGGTACGTCGAGTACGCCGACCTCGAGAGCCGATGTGACAGTTGCTTTGACCGATGAGGAAGAGGAGAAACTGCGTGAAGATCGAAGGAAGCGAATCAATCATCTAGAGTTCAAAGATCGTGAGCGACGGTGGGAAACTCGAGAGCGTAATCGCGCCCAAACCAATCAGCGTGAGCAGCAGCGTGAGAAGTCTATCAAGGAAGAGGAGGCCCGTCTACGTCATCAAACCAAAACCCGACTGGCCAGCTGGGATGATGAAATTGAAATGGATCGTGGCAAGGAACTGTTTTATTCCAATCGATCCAAGTGGCGAAGTATCCGGCGAACGTTCCGGCAGCGTGAGGAAAAATCAGACCGGATTGACGAGGAACTAGAGAACGAACAGTTGGAGGCGATCCGCAAAGAATCTGAAGATTTCTTGAACAGGCAGGCGGAAATGATTGCAAAGATGCAAGATGAGAACCGCAAGGCCGGATTGTTGCAGCTGGACGAGGGTGGCAAACCGATTCAACTGACATTCGGTGGGTTTGGGGTTAACCCCAATGGATCCGGAAAAGCTGGCAATCCAACTGGTGGAGCTCTTGGTCTCCAGCCGATTTCTTTAAAGAAAGAGCCCAAGGTGGCTGGAGGATTGCTTGGCAACGGTGATGATGATGATGATGGATTCAAGAGAAAACGAGCATTGATCCCACTGACGTACGATGATGACGATAGCAAGCAACAAGCTCCTGAGAACGTTGCGGCCGCCAGGATTAATATTCGATTCGGCAAGGGTCATCTTACATCCAAAGATTCACCCGGACTCTCTGAAGAGAAGAGAAAACTGAAGATGAAGGAGATCGTAGCCTCGGTGCCCACTGATAAAGATGCGTTGTGGAAAATTCCCATCAAGTGGGATTGGTTAAGCGAAGTAAGTTTTTTTCCCTCGATTCCCAAGGGACATGTGGCTTCTCACTGATACCACTCCGTATGTTTCATTGACTAGTCGATCATCAATGACAAGCTCAAGCCCTTTGCCAACAAAAAGATCATTGATTACTTGGGACTTCAGGAGGATGAGCTAGTGGTCGCCATCATCGATCACATTCGAGCCAGGAAAGACGCACAGGGTTTGGTTGAAGAACTTGAGCCAGTGTTGGCCGAGGAGGCCGAAGAATTTACACTGAAATTCTGTAAGTCATACGTGAGGGTACATCCAATCAACCTTTATAGGTCACTTATCCTTTACCTATGGACCTAGGGAGAATGCTTGTGTTCGAGCTGAGAGCTGCCGAGGCTGGGATCACTTCTACGCCGGTGGCTTAATATAATCTCGACGATGGATTGCTACCACTTGGGATAATGATTGCACCGGTGTCTGAGAGAGATGTGCAGAGGCGAGTCCACGCGTGCATGATTTTCCGAGCGGTGTGAATCGTCCACTTCACTACTCCACTTTTCATTATTTTTGATTGATCCATCAGTCTGCTCTAATCTTTTTCAAGCCCTCCTCTCCCGATCACATTGTGTCCTCGCTATAATCATCATCCAATGGGGGATCATCAATCATGTGTGTTTTTTTATTTTCTTCATTCTTTCTTCTCTTTCTTTCTCGAGTCTTTTTTTTTTGAAATTCCATCATCTGGTGGAAATGGTGCGCGATGAACATGTTCATTCGGTTATCCCCATGCACCCCACTTCCGCAAAACAACGGACATCTGAATCCCTTGAAAAGTCCGCAAAAAACTCTATGGAATGATCCATTGTTATCATCCAACTAACAAAATAAAAAAAGCTAATGCCTGATGTGTCCGCTTGATCAAAAAACAACACACTTTGATTTTGCCCAATCATGGGGGATTGGCTCATCAAAGTGACAACATCCATGTGATCCCTTTGCAAAGTGGCAAACTTAAATTGACTTGAGGTTGGGTGAGTTCACAATAGTCATTTGATGCATATAGATAGCTGGTATCTGGAATTCGAATGGGCAAGGCTGATATACTTAGCAGAAATTCTTATGGGATTGTGTGTTGAGTGCTGCTGCTCCATCAAGTTAGGGTGGATTTTGGCCAGTTCAGCAGAGATGGGACTGTGCAACTTCTGGCTAAATTTAGTTGGTTGTGCCAGTTTTTGGGGGTCCAGCAGACTGGCAACAGTATCCAAATTTGATCCCATCCCCCATCCCTGCCGGCTACCAATCCTATCCTATCAACAATTTCCAAGGCACCCTCCAGAAGAACTCTTGGTCTACCATCTGTTGACAACACCAAAATTTGATGTCATTGATCAAGACATCCAAGTTGAACCAGACATCAAGAAAAAAGAAAAATAAAAAAAATGCTCCTTGACCCTTCCCTCAAACAATAAACAATGGAGTTACCCAAACTGGCAATACTCGACCTATCACTCCCACTGGCAGCCCCACCAGGCCCACCTGGTGTGTCCTCTGACCAGGCAACTCCAGCCTTGAATTTGAAACAGTTGGCTGCAGAATTGCCCAATCAAACCACAAAGAAACAAGAAAATAAGGTCAAGTCATTAAAGGTCACAAAGAAGAAAATGGAGAAAAAAAAATCCAAATGGGGGGATCAAGGAGGACTGGGCGGTGTTGACACAGAGTTGGGATAACTTTGATGATTGGGGGTCACAGTGTGTTCAAAGTATTTCCACCCTGTGGAGCAGTGGGTGAAGGGATTCCCTTTGAAATGTGGCCCCCACCCACTAAAGGTGTTGGGCTGCATCCCATCTCTTCTGGAGATGCTCTAAAGTGTGCTTGGCCAATAGCCAAGCCCTTCTGGGCACATGCCACCCCTGAATTACATGCCAACCCTGAATTGGCACATGCCAACCCTGAATTGGCACATGCCCACCATTTTGGGGTGAGTTGATCACAAGGTCGGCTTGGTCAAAGCCAAACCAGTGTGCCATGACTGCTCAAAATGCTGTACCCACTAAATTTCCCTTGAATTTAAAACTGTTGAAAATATCATTGACTTGATATTTAATCTTTAACTACCACTAAGAGATGGGGAAGTTGAAAAACAAGAGGAAAGATTCATTTAGGAGGGGAAGTCAGGAGTGGTAATTTCTTCCATCTCAGTGCAGGGGCCGTAGTAAATGTTTTTGACTTTTGAGGGTGATTTCCAGCAGCAGAGTTCAGCTGGTGTTGAGATCAGTCAAGAGCTTGGGTTGGGCCAAGTGGTACTTGGCTGTGTGCCAAGATCCCAGGCCAGCCCAGGCTGGTCACACAAGCCTGCTGGGCACACAACCAAGCTAGAGTGGCACTGTGAAAATCTGGCCTTGGGTTTCTGCCCAGCGGCACTTGACACACAATATGTATTGAATACCAATGGTTTTGTGATATGGGGGATTTGTTCGTGTAGTTGGACGGTAACTAAGGAGCATCATTTTACATAAGGGGGATGGGTCAAAGGCTAGCCATCATTAAGCTTGAGTTCTGGGAGTACGTATACCTTTTCTGGAGTTTTTTCTTCTTCTTGCATTGGATTGGTTGATTGTGTTGATTTGGTGGTGTATTAATTTTGTTGTTTGTTCTGTGAATTGAATTAGTTTGATTGAATGTTTGCAATTGGAGGACGGGCTGATTGACTCATTGTTCCTGCTGGTGGTGATGGATAGCAGTCCAACCAAATGTGAGTGGTCTGTCTCCTTGCTTGCATTTTCCCATGAAATCTTGTTTGAATTGGAAGAATCTGGGAGAAAAGGTGCACTATTTTGAACCAGAGTCAAACGATGAAGTGGGGTTGTGAACCCTGGCAAAAATAGGGCCCAGATGCTTCCCATCCAGAGACAGACACATGTATTTACTTATCTACTATCTTCTTTTCTACTGTTAGTTCTTTGAAATAGCCCAGCAATGTGCTCTGGAAGGAACATCCATGATTATGGAACACTTTTTGGAGAGGCTTCAGAATGATTCAGAAAGAAAAATATACATCTGTCACAAATTGTGCACAAAGCACTTTCCTAAATCATAATATATCAGGAGTGATAGAAAGATATAGGAAAAGTATAACAACATATAGAAGTTGAAAAAAAGGAGCACAAAGTACACTAATCAAAAAGAAAAAAAAGCTGGATGAAATAAAAGGCAAAATTGAAATTTACCAACAGTGAAAAGATCAAGGATCAGAAGAAGGTTACTTTTTATTCCTGCTGGTGTGCTTCTCTCTCCTATTAGTTCTGGAAGCTGGGATGATGCCTTGGAGCTTAGGTGGGAAGCCTCTGTGACCTAATAAGCTTCAGAAGGTCACTAAGTGATAGGAAGCTCTGTAGCAAGTGCCATCAAGAAGGCCCTGGGGTATCTTCCTTGCCTCTTTTCTGAACTTCTGTATTTCTCTGTTGAATGCTTGTATTGTTTTTATCTTCTTTTATTGATCTTATTTTTGGTTTCCTTCCTTAATTTTACACAAATATTCCTTAGTATTTCTAAGTTTCAAATTCAAAAAGGGACACGCAAGTAAGAACCAAAATAAAACTTGGACCATATTAACTGAAAGCTTCAAGATTGGTTGCTTGATTCCCAAATTTAGGAACTGTGGCAGAGTGGAAGAACATTCAGCCAACATGAAGCCAAACCAGTAGCTGTTAAATAAAGTTACTTGTTGGATGAAAATCTGGGTAAATGGGTGTACATGGAAATGTGGAGTTGAGGCATGAAAAGATACCTGTGAGCTTGAGTTGCTATAGTGTTGCTACATGTGGAAATTCTATAAAGCCCCAAGCTGGACTTTGTGTACTTGAAAATATCTTAGCAGCCCTTCTGAAGATACTCAAGTATTTGTTTATGATATATTCTGTATAGCAGCAAAACTTATCACATGTAGTGGAGATGCTCTTTGTCAGCTCAGTGTGTGAAAATTTGGTGCTTTAAATAGAAAAACCAATCATCACTGTGCTGAAAAACTCTTAAAGAAAGAAATGAATCTCTTCCACTCTCCTTCTATGAATAAATATGACAAAAGAGGTTAGTTCCACACTTCTGAAACAGCAAACACAACTTTGGGAGTGTAAGACAGGAAAGAAAACCCTTTGAAACAAAACACTTGATATACAAAGGTTTTGAGAAGAGTTAATACCAGTATACTTGGGAGTGATAAAATGTGTGAGAAGCATCTGGAAAGCTCTTGATCAGGTTGCCTCAGCCAGAGGTGGCTGTCTGGAAGAAACTACTTTATGAGGAATAAGGACAGGCTTGAATGGGTGATTTAAGGGGGCTGGCCAAGATTCCAGTAAGGCTGGCCAATATTCCAGTAAGGCTGGCCAAGATTTCAGTAAGGCTGGCCAAGATTCCAGTAAGGCTGGCCAAGATTCCAGTAATTTAAAAAGGGAAGATTTGTATTTGAAACAATTCTCAAAAATTAGGAGGAAAATATTCACTTGTACAATTGGTGTATAATGGTTGGTGAATATTCTTAGGATTATTTTCAGGACCAAATATGGCCCCTTCTTATATTCTAGAGGTCCCCTCACAGATTTAATGGAATTACCTAGTGTATTTCACTATTCTTACATCAAATGCTCCCATAATGCTGTCATCTTGAACCATAGCTGTTCATTTGGTGTATTATATTTCACTATTAAATAATGCTGCATTGCATTAATTTTTGAGAATACTTCTCAGGTTCTTCTCTCACAACATTTGAACTATGTACAGATTTTGTGTGTAACTTTATAGCTCTTCTAGGTACATAATATTATGTATTTATGGTACACAGTCCACAGAAACAAGTGTTTTATTAATTTTGTTGTATCTATTTCTGCACGCAAAATTGAACCAATTTTCATCAAACCACAATGCAATCATGCAGTCAAATTTAAAATTTCCTGGAGCAGAAATGAGTGCATGATAAATAATTTAAGAAAAAAAACTTACACAATGCTCTACCCGCCGGAGGTTTTTGCTCATGGACTTGGTGCTGCTTGTCGCATCTTGAGTGAGAAGGGTTCCACAGGGTTCACCACCATTCTTTCAATCCAGTGCAAGGCATTTGACCTTGTTCATCTTGCTGTTGAGTTTGAAATGAGCCCAAACCCAGCTCTTCTGTGCTGAGTTGGCTTGGGAGGCCAAAGCGGAGGGATTGATGTCAGCGTTGGTTGGGGCCGGTGGTTGATCTGCAGGTCCAATGACCATGATATCAGGGGGAGGCATACTCCTTGACTTCACTGTGCCCGGATATTCAAGATTTTTCTTAGTAGATATGGAACAAACAAGGTTAAACCTTGTTGTTCCCAGCCTCAGCTGGCAATACCTGGCATTCCCAAATCATATATCCAATGGCTGGTGTCGGGCTGGAAGATATATCTGTGTCCCAAATGCCCCCACGGACTGTTCCCGCTTGAAACCTTGGGCGGCCTGATTTGGTGACCCAACTACCAGTGCCGGGATGAGCCTTCAGCCTCAGATAGGGCTCAGGGGCCAGCCCTAACTCCAGAGGATCTACAATTCTGTATATCAGTAAAATCTTGTTTTCTTAATTAGAAATCCTATAAGATGAAATCAGAAATGGGAATTTTATGCAGTTTTTCACAGGCTTAACCACTGGGCTTAACCCCACATTCATCCTCCCTGTGGTACTTTGGAAAATCTCAAATTACCAAAATAAAAATATAAGATAATTGGTGCTGCAAAATGTGTACCATAAATGGATAATTGTATATTATGTTCCTGGAAGAGCTAGAAAGTTAAATGCAAGTTTTTTACATAGTTCAAAACTTAGGGGAAAAATTTGAGAGAGTATTCCATCATATTACAACAGTAACCAATAGTCCTTCAAGATATAAAGTAAGGGATTCCCACACTTGAAAAGTGAATGGTAATTCATGCCAATTGATTCTATTGAAGAAAAAAAGGCTCATGTTGTAGTTGAATCCATGATCATGCAAAATGATTTCATAGGGAAATAGAATGAAATGAATTCCACAAGTGAACCTCTATGGTGCGATATGACACTATTACTGCATTTTCTTATTTGAACACAAGTATGGTGAAATATAATAGAGTCTTCTAGTACTTAAATTAATAAAAGGATGACTTCTTTGGCCCCAAAATTGTTTTGAGGTGGATGATGCTTGAGGAACTGAAAGTCACAGAATCTTGGTCTTGTGAAAGTTGACTTATCAATCACAAAGATAAATATAGTTTAGATTCAGTGATTCAGAAGCATTCTGATGGAAGCTGAAAGAGCTAAATACACATCTAGTTTTGGTAGAAGCATACCTCACTCTATGCATATCTCAACAAATCAGCATATCCACCCAGCAGTAGGCAGTAATGCTTGTGATGAATCTCACATTGACCCATCAATCTTCCTGGATTAAATTGTTTTCTGATTTCCTTCTTTTTCATTGTATTTCATTTTTTCTCTCTTTGTATTTATGCCCTGACTTGAGTTTATGAGCAAGAAAAAAAATTCTCATTTGAAAAAGCAAGACTACAAAAATAAAATGCAACTTGAAAAATCAAGAGCAAAAAAAAAAAAACAAGTTGAAAAAGGGAAGAGGAAAAAAAAAATGAATAGAGTGAGAAAAAAATCATTGCTCAGTGATTGAAAATCCCAATGCTTTCCATTGATAATAAATGAGGGAACAAATTGAAATGTAACATTTCATATCAAATGTTATTTGCCAAGACATGACAAAATTTGAAGTCGTTGGATAAGGTTGGTTGGACAAATTGCAAAGGAAGTGGCTGGATGATTTGAGGGTGATTTTCAGACAATATCTGAATCAAACTGCTCAACCTTAATGTTTTTCAGAATAATGCAGCACATGAAAATTGAGTACATGTCATCCTTGTACCACATGGGTATTAGTGTGGTCAGGATGTGCTACCTTCTTTGAATTCCATCAAACACTTGTTTGATGTCCTTCTGGACAGCCTCCTGTGAAGTATTGAATTGTTTTATTTCCATTTCCAACAGATTTGGAAGCATTTTGAAAAATGTGGCCCAGGATTGATAAATCCCATCACAGAGAATAGCCGGATTGTAATGTCTTTATTTTTTGGAAAGAAACCCCTGTGGGTGTACTGAGAGTTCTTCTCCGTGAAATTGGGTAATCTAGGTTTTTGTTCCAGATAACTGGAATCATTAGTAAGCTGAACTTCTCCCACTCTGATAATAAATACTCCCTTTCACTGCTCTTTGCTGCTGCAACCCGGAAAGAGATTCTGAATATTCTGCCTTGAATGTTATGAAGGTTTGCTTGAAACTTG
>LAVV01008668.1:20303-33543 GCA_001263375.1 Puccinia sorghi
CTACCCTACACCTTCCACAAACTTTTCATCACCCTGTGTAGCTAAAAGAATTCCATTATTGGCATCACAGTGGCTGACAGGTGCATTGAACTCATTCTCATTATTTTAAACCTATCCTTATTTCTCCTTTCTTACTTTACTACTGCTTGTTTTCTTTCTTCTTCATCTTTTTCTCATTCTGTTCCTCACTACACCTTACTCCTTGCTCCAAATCCTCACAACTCATCAACAACTGCTATTGACACATTCCTGTATTCTCATCTTGGTGAGAAATGGAAGCAACTTCACATCCTAATACTAATCTCTTCTCTCTCATCAATCTCATATACTTATGTTCTTCATTATCTCAGTCTTGTTTCCTTCTTTTTCCTTGTAATCTGTCCTTCTAAATCATTCAGAACATCAAGCAAAAATAAGATCAAGGTGAAGAAATTGGTTGCCATAGATTTTTTGGCACAGTCACTGTGCATCATAGCTTGGTTGAATCTTGAAGAATTGTTGGAGTAACAACAGAAGCTTCCTGGCACTTTCTGCAGGTCAACTGCAGGCAGCTGAGCAATTTTATTTTTCAGTATGCCTTCTCAATCATTCCTTCACCTTGCCATTGATTGGGTGAGGTTGGTGTTGGTTGCTACATTGTTTTTTCACCTTTTTATTCTTGGCTGAGTTCTTTGCTATATTTTTGAAGGCTGTTGAGGCTGACTTTGTTGAGATAAACATTTTATGTCTTTCTTGTGTGGCTTCTTCATGGGACTTAAGCTCCATTTGAAGAGCTTTGGCCTCTTTGTCCCATCTTTTTTTCTCCTTGGAAATTGTTTCAGCATTTGATATGGAACATCCTGTCACATCTGTTGGACTGTAGGAGCCAATCTATTCCAGGCTTGGTTTGATCATTTTTGCTAGAAGAATACCTAAAAAAAAGAAACAAATCAAGAAAATATATAAAGAAGAAAGAAAAGGGACAAGAATTACTTTTGTGGAAGCCAAATGAAATACACAGTTAAAGCTGTCCTACAAACAATATGTGGGGACAGATTCAGATCAATGGCTGATCCAAAAGGCACAAAAAATAGACGGCATCATCAACCCCTTCTGGTTGAGTGTTAAGTGCACCTGTCTTGGTATTGACTCAAAATGCCGCCTGGACATGAGCAATTCAAAACCTGGAAATTTTTCTGGAGATGCTTAGTATTATTCAACTATTTATCCACATGTATTTAGTTACTGTGTAAATACATATTCTTGAACCTTGTAAATTTTTCTATAGAGCTTTGTGACAACTCTGTATAATTTATTATGAAAGTTTCAAACCTATTTTGTTAAATTAAGGCTAAATTGCTACTTCTAATCTGATAAAGTAGTAGCAGGAGTTGGTATTTGACCTAGGGTTCAGTGGATGTCCTTAGTATGCCAGTTTTCTGAGATTTCTAACCAAATCAAGTTATTTTCAGAAATTCTACTCCCTGTGATTTTGAATTTGTCAGCCATTTTCTCATATCTCTCTAACTAGTCAGAAGAAGGATTCTGAAATATTTTATTCATAAGTACAGTATAAATAATGGTCAAGGAGTGATGGTTTATTTTCTTCTTTTTCCTCAGGGTGAAATCTTTGTATCATTTCTTGTATTCAAATTCTGAAAACCTTTGATACTTGTCCTTTCCAATATATTCATTCATCTAAACAACAACCCAATTACAAATTCTTAGCCTTACACAACTAGTGTGTCTCAGATATCTGCCTAGCATGTCTAAGATCAAACCCTTCATCCTTGGGCTCACACCACCTCAAAAAAAAACTTGCTCAACTGCCTGCAGTTGACATGCAGAAAGTCCAATGAAGCTTTTGGCATTACTCCCACCTTTCTCTCAAAGTGATTTGACCAAGCTTTGATGCACAGTCACTGTGCAGACTGCACAGTGACTCCGCCAAAACATCTTCATATGCAAACAGGTGGAGTTTGTATGACAGCTTGGCTGGAGCATGCTGAATGTCAACTGCAGGCAGTTGAGCAAGTTCTTTTTGCAGACCAAAAACCAGAACATTTTTTTGCTAATTTTTCAGCCTACTCCATATTTTTTTAAAAATAAGTAAAAATGAAGGCAGGGTGCACCAAGGCTAGAGAAGAGTGGTGAAAAAAAAAAAAAAATTATGTTTTTTATTTTATTTTATTTGTATTTTTTCATCTTGTTGGAGAAAATGCATGTTAGCTTGGGTGGAGTTACGAGTCACATGCATCTTGGACGGGTTCAAGTTCAATTTTGATTATTTTTTTCCTCCGGCTGCCTCAATTACACATGAAGATTAATTAGCTAATTGAGTGGCGGATCTTGATGATAAACCACTGTACATCAAATGTGTGGGGTCGGTGTGCTACAATCGATGTGACGACCTGTGTAGAAAATGAAGGCCATCCCCTAGGAGCTTCGGTTGCTAAGACGTGGGTAAGAATTGTATTGGATGCCTCGGTGGCCTGCTCACACGGAAAGGAAGAAGACCCGCTAAAACACTTGCTGTACAACTAAGCCGTGATTGTACTACCACAATCGTTCGTACTATCGTTCGCAGGCCTTTTTTCAAGAACTTAGAGATCACATCCTTTTTTCAAGATATCGGACGTTATCGGGTATTTGGCGCGGGCCGATAGTCTGGACGACGAGAGGAGGAGAGATAGACAAGGATGCGGTGGTGCTGCCCATCACGGACGATCCAGAGGGCGGTAGTAGTTCTAGCATGCATACTCGCACTCTCGGGGTCAAGGAGGGGAGTCAGAACAGCGACCACCAGCTCGCAGAGCACGCAGGTCCCAGCACGGGTGCAGATCCAGAAGGCCGGCATCGCCCAATCCGAGCAGGACAAACAGCGCGCAGGCCAGGTCAAACTCGCCTTCTCCAAGGCCTTCGATGATTACCTGCAGTTCGGCTTTCCCGCCGACGAGCGTTCGTTCATCTACTCTGATCTCTCATCCTTGCAACTTATTTGTACTGATGTCATCATCATCCCTCAGTTCGACCGCTCTCGAAAGGCGCTCGTAATACCCGTAATGGCTGGTGAGATCACATCCATTAACTCTCAGCATATGCCAAGAATTTAACTTATCGCTCATTCGTGCAGGTCCGCAACGTTGGTGGACTCGCTGGATACCCTTTTCGTCATGGATCTCCAAGTGCGTGTTGACCGTGTTGACCATACCTCTACCACCATCACAGCCCGCCAGGCTCGAAGCTGAAAGTGTAAGGCACTTGCAGGACCGATTCACGCAGGGCGTGGCGGCGACCCTGAAGATTGATTTCTCCACAAGCCACACGGACGATGTGAGTGACCCATCTAATATCGTCATTGAGCATACACAAGGCTCATGGCAAGCTGAACAGGGCGTCTCAATCTTCGAGACGACAATCCGTTACATTGCGGGGATCCTAGTTAGTGTGATGTTTCTTGCTGACCATAAAAAAACCGAACCTGAAGTAACGCCCTTCTCTGTGTTTGATATAGTCGGCCTACGAGCTGTCCGGGGCAACCAATGCCCCCCTGCTGGACCAGGCGCGCAAGCTGGCGGATAAGCTGCTGGGATGCTGGCAGGACGACCAGCAGAACTTGCCCTTCCCCTTCCTTGACTTTACCTCCAATAAACCTGTCACTCGTGATTTCATTAGCGCTGCTTCTGTGAGCTCTATATACTCTGCCTAATTTTGCATACAAACTACATACATATTTTTTTTAGTCAGTTGCAGAAAGCTTTGGCTAACCTCTCTCCATCCTCATCCATTCAGGCCGGATCTCTCATCATGGAATTCGATCGTCTGAGCTTCCATACCCAACAGTCTAAATACCTACAATATGCCACCAAGGCAGTGCAGACAGTCATCAGTTGAGAACCAAATTAACCTCTGATAATATTTTAAAAAAACTCTCTAACCATTAAATAATCGATGAGGATAGAAACTCCCTCGTCGATTCCCGGGCTTCCGGGCTTGATCTTCGGGGTCAAGAACCAAACCATCCTGAATGATCTTGCCACATGGGGATGTGAGTCTCGATCTTTTCTCAGCGCTGTAAGCAAGCCTATTTTGAAATTGATACCATGCCCTTTGTTGGGGAGAGGTTTTAGCTGGTGCAGAGTGAGTCCATCTGGCGCAAGAATTGGTACTACGCATGTTTCTGACAGCCGACGACTCCCAGCTCGTACCTGGAATACCTGCTGAAGTACGGCATGCTGATCGACAACCGCGACCCGTTGTATTACAACAGTTGAGCCCTTTTCGAATCATCATTCCAGCTGAGACCCCGCCACTGAGAAGATTGTGATCACAGCCTGGAAACAAGCCGTGCAATCGTCGATCAAGAGCTTGATGCAAGTCTCATCGGTGGGCAACCTGACATATCTCGGAGAGTATTCTACCTCGCAGAAGTCGTTCAACTACGAGTTCTCTCATTTGGCCTGTTATGCGGGTTCAGTTCCCCTCTCCTTTCCATATTTATATATATATATAACCTCCCAAAGAAATGAGGTTAATGGATTATGGGATTGTAGGCGGCAACTGGCTGTTGGGCGGCAAAGTCTTCCAGGACGACCAGCTGGTCGACTACGGGATCAAGTTGGTCAACACTTGTCTAGAAACGGTTGAGTCCAGCCCTTTATTCAATTGACACAGAAAGGATTCCAGAACACCATCTGACAAATAGAAATATGAATAGTACAAACGTACGGCCACTGGTTTGGGCCCTGAAATCTTTCGGTTCATCGGGCCTAACGGCGAGACAACTGCTGGCGACAAGCCCAGCGCTCAAGTTGAGTTAATCATGTTCTTCCATCTCATCAGAACAAAAAAAATGGCGCCAACTGAACCTTGTAGGAGTCATTATTATAGGACATGGATTTTTTCCGCACGAATGGGTTTTACATTTCTAATCCAGCCTACCATCTACGGCAAGCCAAAATTTTATCCTACTACCTCAAATAAAAAAAGAGGGAAGAAGAAGAAGAAGTTTTTTTCTTATGCTAAGAGCGGTTTGACGTGTGTAAATGATGTAGACCGGAAGTGATAGAGTCAGCGTTTTATGCATGGCGGATCACGGGGGATGTGAGGTACCAAGAGATCATATGGCGGGCGTTCCAGAGCTTGGAGAAGTTCTGCAAGGCATCGGCGGGTTATTCGGACCTCCGGAACGTCAACTCGGCCGAGGACCCTGGTCAGATTGACGTGTCGGAAAGCTTCTTGTGAGTCATATTCCCTTCCTTTCAATTTTACTATTCTTGATGATGATGACTTAAGCCTCCGTCTTTCTGTATCAACAGCTATGCGGAAACGTTCAAGGTACGTCGTCTCTGTCTCCTTCTTGCCCACAGGAGGACGTCGACCATGAAGAGTTGACGGGTCTGCAACGCGGGCCAACGAATATTGCAATGCCACACGAACACGAACAGTACATATATCTGACCTTCACGGACCGGGGGGTGATGTCGCTAGACGACTACATTTTCAGTAGGCCTCTCCATTCTTGTTTTGAGAGAGAGAGAGAGGACGCTGACTGCTGAGTTGATTTTGGCAGACACGGAAGCCCATCCGTTTCGACGACGGTCCAGTGACAGTAGGTCCTCTTCGGCCTCACCCCTCTTAATACACACATGAAATCCCCGCCCCGCTCAAGCTGACACTGAGTCGCCAGATTCCAGCACCTCCTCCTCGTCCGTGAACATGTCGACACACGGCAAGAGCGCCGCGAAGGCCTCCATGGGAAGCCCTTCCGTCCCTCGACCTTTCTGCTCCGTCTTTCCCACTCCGCTGCTGCTGCTGCTCGGCCTCGGCTGTCTCTTTCTGAATGTCATCTGACCCTCACTACTACCTTCTCTCTCTCTCTCTCTCTCTGTCTCTCATGACACCTTTTTTTTTCTTGCATTACATTGCTGCTTGCTCCATATTAATACCCCTACCGTCTGGTGTGTCGTGGTCAGTTTTCCGTCGATTACGCGGACATGCGCTTGTTTATCATCAATCCCCGGGGAAGAAAAAAAACTCTGTTCTTCTCATCTGCCACACTAATTTCATCTAACACTGCCATGCCCGGACAAGGACAAGGACAGGGCCTAGACAAACGTGCAAACAATGAAAAAAATGTTACATACATAACAAATAAATAAAAAGTAACATGATGATCAATAACACCAACAAAATAGGCAGCACACAAAAAAAAAAGTCTTCTGCATCACATACAAACGAACAAAGGGTCAAAGAAGTGATCAAGGGCAAAAGAGGGCCCATATATGAAGAAGAATCAGAAAAAGTCCATTTGAAGAAAAAGAGAGAGAGAGAGAGGGGGGGGGGGGGGGGGAGAGGTCCGAGAGCGAGAGAAGGAAAAAGGGAGGGAGGACAGATAAGCAGGAGTCAACACAGGAGACAAAAGGAGATATTCAAGGGGAGTGAGTAGTCATTCTTTCTTGGAGAGCCAGTTAGCGTAGGAGGCGAAGGAGCGTTTGGGGTCGACAAGGGAAGCAGGAGGAGCGGGGTCGGGAGAAGCGTCGAAGGAGTCGTCGAAAGAGGGATCTTCATCGATGTCGAAGTCGTCGTCGACGAGGGCATAATCGGACGAGTGACAGCCCTGATGGCCGGCCCGAGACGAGTGGCCATGATGATGCGTGTTGTCCGAAGGACCCTCGGAATCCTCAGAATCTTCCGAGGACGAGAAGAGCGAGAACTTGTGCGGGTCGTACACCTTCTTCTTCTTCTGTTGTACCTGCATCCCCGACACCGGCGATGGATGTTGTCTCCGTCGAACTTGCTCACTTGAACTCGACCCCACTGGCTCCTCCACTGATGAGCAGCACGAGTCCGAGTCCGACGACGACGGCACAGGATGCGACGGCGTGCTCGGCGTCGGCGGGAACCCTTGTGGATGGTGATGGTGGTGGTGGCCCGACATGAAGAAACGGCTCGGCTTCTTGATGAAGCCAAACGTCCCGGTGCTGGGCGAAACTGAAGGCGGCGGGGTGGAGGGCAGGAAGGTGAGTGTGGTATGCTTGCCCTTCTTAGTGTTAGTGGGCGTCACCATGCTGCCCCCGTTGGTGGGCGAGACCTGTCCAGAGGTGGTCGAGCCCGTATACGGCTTCACCACGATCGGCGCCGGCGCATTCGGCCGCGTGAAACCAAGCGGCTTCGTGAACAGCTTCTTCCGACTGCTCGGCAAACGCGCCTCGTCCTTCGACGACGACGACGACAACGAGCCAAATGTCGTGGCCGCATTCGAGAGCTTGCGTAGCCGGCTGGAAAAGCCCCGCGGTCGCTTCGCTTGCTCCTCCTCCGAGGAGACCGAGGAGGCCTTAGAAATGGAGGTCGAGGTAAATGCCGACACCAATGGACCCGTGGGCACTGCCTCAGCAGCAACTGCAGCGACCGAAGGTCGGGCATGCGTTTTCTGAGGGGTTTGCAAAGGGTTGGGTAAGGGTGGGTGACGGCTGTGAAAGCAGCTTCCGATGGAGGAGGTGTCGCTGAACTTGGTCGAGGAGCTGGAGCAGCTCTCGTACTGCATCGGACGCTTGGGAGTGTCGGCGCGAATACCGGCAAAGTTCCTGCTGGTGCAGACCTCCGCAAGCTTGGGATGGGGCAAGACGGGATGTCTGGACTTCTTCGCGAGCGCGTTCTTCCATGCGGTAGGTGGCTCCGGGGTCGCTACTGGGGGAGGGGGGGCAGCCTGGGTGGAGACCTTGGGGCTGGCCGCAATGTCCTTGCGCCATGCCCGGGCGGCCTCCCGTGTGGCCCGTGTGGCCTTGCTCAGCTCTTCAGTCGTCATGTTGAATGTCTTGATCTGCGCTATCTCCATCTTCAGCTCCTCCAGCGAAATCCGAGCCACCGGGTTCAGCGAGAATATCCGCTTCAGAAGCGTGTTGCACGCCTCACTGATCGGCAGTATCGACCGTAGGAAATCCGGATTCGCTAGGTACGCTCGGAACGTCTCGTCCGACGGACACGCCTGCTTCCACGGGTTCCGCCCACACGTCAGGTTCACCAATATCACTCCCAAAGACCATATGTCGTTGTGCAACGTCGAGTAGGCTCCCAGTCGTTCAAATAACCCACCCTGACATTCTATTTTTTTAAGAAAAAATAAATAAATTTCAATCACACTTCTCTCTCTCCCAAGACATGTGACAGTGAGGTTTTTTCTTAAAGACGCACCAGGACTCATGTAAAAGGTACTACCACAGCCGAAATCGGAGCTAGTCCTTTCGGCAGTAGCGAGGCCAAAGTCGGCGAGGACGACGTCATCGCCGTGTTTCTTACAGAGGATGTTTTCTGGTTTGAGGTCGCGATGGGAGATGCCAAGACGATGGCAGAACTGGACGGCCTCGATGATCTGAATGAACACGTTCTTGATGGCGTCGGTGTTGCCGAGGTAGCGCTGCTTCTCCGTGATCATCCCAAACAGATCGCCGTCGGGACAGTAGTCCAGTATAACAAATATGCACGAGGGCGACTCTATCACCGCGTGTAGCGTCACTATCGACGGGTGTGACGAGGCCAGTGAGTGCAACGCTATCTCCCGTCGTTGGAACGACTTTTGTCGCGCATCTAGCCCAATCTTGTTCAGCGCTTTCACCGCATATAGCTTCGGCTTCTCCATGTCCGGTGACGTCAGATCTGTAACAACAGACGCGCCTCAGCTATGAAAATATCTATTGTAGATACAAAAGAAAAGATTCTTGTTTTTACCTCGCGCAAGATACACGACACCATAAGCTCCCAAGCCCAAGACGCTCATGAACTCCAATCGACCATGGTCAATTCGGTGGCCAACAAGGTTGTGGTTGGAAGCAGTGGAAGTCTTGGTGCTAGCCATTTTATCTTTGGTAGAATCGATAAGCTCAAGCCCTACATACATATATATATATATATGTATGAAAGGAATCATCATCAGAAAAGCGAGTGAGTACTACGAGAAGGAGAAAAGGTACCTTTTGGAAACCGACTAAATGGAGGGTCAGATTCTTGTTGGGCACAGGGAAAGATGCGAGCGTTGTGGAAGTGAAGATCTGGGGAGTTTTCCAAGAGGAAAGGTTGGTCTGAATACAAGTAAGGCTGACGATGATCGAAGAGTAACTGGACACCCCTATTAGAAGGATGATCTACTCTCGAGATATTTTGGTGCGAGACAGCAGGAGGAGAGGACGACCTATCAAAGGTGCGCCGGCTAGTAGTAGGTTGATGGTGATGTGAGGGTGACAACAGACGCGGGGTAGAATGAGAGACTTGGGAAGGATGAATAGGAGGAGAATGGGAAGGATAGTAGGAAGAAGGCTTAGCGGGAGGTTCGGTGGGGGGGAAGGAAGGTGGGTGGGGGCGGTGGGAGGAAGACTGGCTTGACCTGGGCAAAATGTAGGACGGAGGAGGAGGAGGAGGAGGGGAGAAGAGATGTTGTTTTGATATCGGCGGCACAGCAGCTGACGAAGGATGATGATGATTATTAAAGGAAAGAACAAAGGAGCTGGACAGATTCAGTTTCTGTTGAGGAGAGTTGTTGTTATACGGTTGAGGTATGAGGTTGGGATAGTTGGAGATGGGAGTCTGAGGGGGGGAGACGGGATGGGAGGGATTATTATACTGGCTGAAGGAGGGCTGGTTGTGTGCCCAGACATGATGATGGTGGACATGCCGTGCTGCTGCTGCTGCTGCTGGGGGTTTAGCTGCAGAGTGGTACGGGTTGTTGTTCGTCATGTTTGGCTTCCGGCCAGCCAGGATGGGTTCAGGTCTACCCTGGTCCAAGTACCGAGCGGCGGAAGCGGTTGGAGGAGGATTAGCAGCAGACAGTGGGAACTGGTTGATCCTGGTCTGGTTGCTCGAGCGTTGATCCAGACTGCTGCTGCCGGTAAGAAGGGCAGCACTACTCTGATGATTAGGACTATTACTATTACTATTGTGATGGTTCTTGTTCAGGAAAAGATGACTTGGACTGCGGTCGGTTGCTTTGGAAATCAGTCGCTTCACGTCCTTCAGTCGCTCCTGACTCATTATCGGTGGTTCTGCTGCAATGTATCCTTTTCTGTCGTCTTCTTTTTGTGTCGACGCTTTTGGATTTACTCAGAATTGTTATCAGCATCCATGTCCGGTTGGCTGGAAGCAGGAAAAAAAAAACCCACTGCACTGCCTTGACGGCGTCTTCTTGAGAATGTCTGCTGTTGTTTTGTTCTGTGAGCAGCAAGCAAGAAGGTGTGAGTTTTATTAAAGAAGAAAAGTCTGCAAGAAAGTTAAGAAAGAAAGATAAAGGGAGAGGGTTATTTCGGAGTGAGCCTTTATATATTCCGGTCCCTTTCAAGCGGCACATTAATCGGTTCATGCAGAGCAGAGCGGTGGGGGCCTGAGTGCATGCACATGGTGGCATAAGAGCAGAGCTCGGTGTCTTCAAGGAACCAAGACTTTGGTTGATTGCCATCAACAGCAACAAGGGGTTCCCTCTTCCTTACCATAATAAATATCTAGCAAAGGAATAATAATATTGGGAAGAGATTCTAGAAGGAAACTTGACACACTTACGTGTAAAAATATCTAGGATAATATCTGAGAGGAGGAGGAGGAGGAGGAAAGTGAGAGGGATGTTAGTTTTGTTCCGAGTTGAAAAAGATGCTTCTTCTTTATACCAACAACACTCGGGCTTCGACCATCAATACCACCACCAAGCGCCATGGAGGCCGTTCACAGACATGATGCAATTATTTTAGTCCCGACTTGATTGAGACCCGGCTGCAACAGAAAGAAGAAAAAGGTTTTAAGAGAGGATCTATTTATGATCATTAGGATCTTCCTCTCCAAGTATCATCATCGTCGGAAGATTTTTTTTGATTACATTTTACCTGAGAGCACACTCTTCAGCTACAGCGGGACGAAGAATGTGTGCTTACAAAAACTCGACCAAAGCGTCCGATATGCCGAATGTGACGAAAAATAAAATAAAATAAAAGGTGGTCAGATTATTTTCTTTTTGTTGAATCCAACTGCAAGGTGTTACTGCTGGTGGAGGATGCTCTGGAGGTAAAATGATATGACTTTCGAGTGGAATATTATGTAGACAAGTGGAAGATTGGGATATTCAAATCACACCTTCATATACTCTTCTTCTGGTGATGAATGAACTGATGTAGGGTCGAGGATCAGGGTTGCAAAAACCGGGCGCTCGCTCTTCTCGGCAGTCGGAAAACTAGCTGTTCCCCGCGGACTTGCTATAACTCACTTTGGCTTCTTTCATGAAGTGCGATGCCAAGTTGTGACTGTCTGTATGTAAGTAGTAAATTGGTGTGTTGCAGGAATATAAAAGTTAAAAAAAAAAATAGACAAAAGAGAGTGTTTCCAACAAATAAAAGGGTAGTCAAGCGAAGGACTCTTAAGACTCATAGTCCAAGTAACATATCTCCGTCCTGAACCCTCATCCTCTCCGAAAGTTTTATGAACGATCATCAACAGTATCATCGTTTGTCTTGCCGATCAATATACGATCTGCTTTACACAGGGTCTTTCTGAGAGGGCTTACATTACAAGAGCAAGATCCAATTGAGGGGTGATCAAAACGGCTCCGCCGCGTGCTTAAGACAGCTGTCCATATCTATCTTAGTGCCCTACCAAATTTGTACAGAATCCTCATATCATATTATTCTCAAAACCCTGCTGCTGCTGCTGCGTCGGGCCAGACAGGCCCCGGCACCGAACCACGCCGGCTCATCGATGGTATTCGAGTACAGTCGAATCGACGCCACATGATGATGGACCACCCTGATCCTGCTGTACACCGTGGTGGGTGTCCGCGGCGGACCAACTAAAAATGTAATCTTTTGCAAAATCAGATGTAAATGCAACAACAAATATGTAAATATATCTTCATGCCGCTTTTTGATCCACCTTTTTGCCTCAGTTTGTTTTCTTTCTTTTTGGGAACTCTTGGGTCCGGGCCACGTCGTGTTGACTGGCACACGATCAGGAGACCAGACCTGCGGCAGTGTGTCACTCCTGCTCAACAAGAGTGTGCCCGCAAGCTCCTTCTGCGATCATGTCCGTACATCCTGCGAATGTAGACAAAAAGAAGCACCTTGGAAGGTATATCTCATCAGTGGAATTCACGCATTATTCCATGGGTTGCATGCCTTCAGCCCAGAGGACACTGGGATGCCTTCAACCATATTAGCTGGTGTCAGGGAGCAGCTTCCTCTCCTGACCATAGTGATGATGATGATATTTACCTGCCAGCATTTAGCCCCCTTAAAAACTGCAACCACATCCTCCAGTGGCCACAGCGTAGGCCTGGTGATACACATACACAAATTATACCATGACAAGAGCTTGTGGACAATAGTGAGTTCTTAATGGACAACTTCCATTGGTTCAGCTTGCTGGGATAATATCCTCCACTTTCAGAACAAATGTGGCCATCTGGTCCTTTTATCAGTTAGTGTCCCTCACTTTCTTGTTGAGCCATTTATCCTAATCAAGCTCATCTCATGTGCCCTCCAATACTTACTTGGTTGATCCCATCCTTGTGACTCTGAGCTGGACCCAACCTAATTACTATTTGTTGAAAGGAACTGCTTGACAATACAAATATACAAGCTAACATGGACTTGTGTTCTCCAATTTCTTGGGTGTAGCCCAGAGTAACTTGGATATGAAGACAAACCATGTCAGCTACCATTACATTGATGTGATAGATTAATTCCAGTGGGCTGCAAAATTAATACACATTTCTCAAAGGTTGACTCTTTGTCACACAACTTATTATAACTGCATAGGAATATATGAGAGTGTTTAAGACTGCCTTTGGGAACAGTCACCAACTTGGTGTGCCTGTGCCTCTAGAGTGAAAACTGAACACAAAGTCTTATAGAGTTGTATTTCAAGGAGAAACCCACTGATATAAGAAGACTAGGAAAAGGAAAGAAATCTCCACCATGCCAAATTCCATGTCAAAACATGCCAGGTGACATGCAGTTAAATTGTTTGTTACTCTGGCGCTATTCCATTTTATTAAAAATATTATTTCACTGGTGTATTATGTAGTAAATTATTAAATGTATATACACCTGAGTCAAGCCCCCTTTTTCCTGGGGCAATCTGACAATGTCTGTGCCTGAACATTAAATCAGCATTTGTGCAATTCAGCCATGCTCAAGCACCACTCAAACTTTCTCAGCAGCGGTTGATCAAAGCCTGGCTGTCCTCATCCATGATCCACTTCTCCATCATCTTCCCAAGGCAGATGGGGGGC
>LAVV01008679.1:11402-24631 GCA_001263375.1 Puccinia sorghi
GAGGGGAGGGGGCGGGAAAAAGGAGTGGGGGAACGAAAAAAAAAGGGTCAATGGGGGCAAATAGAAAAAAGAATAGACAACAAATATATATAAAATCAAATCAACATAGAAAGAGAGGGATAAACCAAGGGAGAAAAAATAGGAAGGGGAGGAATAAGGTGGAAAAACAAAAAACAATCTTTCATGCAAAGAGAAGAAAAAAATGGAATGCGCGATTCTTCTTCCTCTTCTTCGATATTAAGTATAAGCGCCTCTTTAAAATAAAAGGGAGAGAGAGAACGAAAGTTTAGAAAACGGGGTAGGAGGTCGATCAAAAAAAAAAGAGAAAGATCGATCAGAAATGACAAAGTGAGAACATATCACCAACTAAACCAAAAAAAAAAAAAACCCGTTATCAAAATTCGTGAGTCGCAGAGGTGGCAATAAGGGTGGGTGTGGGAGGGTCAAAGAAAATTGTTCAACAAAATCGTCCCCAACAAAATGAGATCAAAACAACCACCGTGGTTGAACCCCAGGGAAAGATTCAATCCAATCCAGAGCTTGGCTTGTTTGCGCGCTGTGTTTATCGATTGCTGAGAAAGCCCTTCTTCTTTGTCTTTTCGGGCGTCAACGGTCTTCCACTTTCCAGTCGGCGCTTCTTGTCTTCCAAATCCGCTCTAAAAAAACCCACCGCCAAAGACATCAGCTCTCGGTGTGTGCGAGTCCCAGTTTGTTTTATCACCTCCGAGAGGAAGAAAAAGTTAAACACTCACTTTTGTTTCTCAAGCGCCTCTTTCATGTCTCGGTGTCTGTGGTATAGCTCTTCTTCTGACTGTTTCAATTTAGCCTCCTTTTCGGCTACCTTCTGCTGGAAGACCATCTTCATTTCTGCCTCCATCTTTGCCAGCTTGGCCTCATGGAGAGCCCTTTCTTCGGCCATCTTAGCAGCAGGACTATAAGAATAAGTGACGACGACATCAATCTCCCTCCGAAAAAGCATAACAGCTCAATGTTGGGTTGAGATGATTATAACAAATCACTGACTTGACTTCCTGGAAGACAGAGTGATCCTGAGTGACCCCGATCGAGAGCAATTTCTCCGTTCGGTAGTTTTCATACAACACATTTGCAGTATGGTCCTTTAATTCTTCCATGTGTGTTCGGATTAGCATTTGTCTTAGTTTGACAAAGTCGCAATGTTCCTCGTTATCAACTTCGATGATTCCCCATGGATATTGACGTCCCCGACATTGTCGACCATCGGGAGTTTGTACTTCCGAGTCCGATCCAACGATGGCGAATGGGATTTTCCGCTACAAGGAGACCCATGCCGAACAGGTCAACATCGCAGCGAGATCCTGCATCACGACAACGGATCAGGGTGGATGCCAACTTACCATGATCTCCTCGTTTTCGGCAATGGTCTCTTCGTCCTCCTTTTCGTACCGACGAGCTTCATAGATTCTAATGTTATGAAATGCAATATCGGCCAAGATCTGGAGAGCAAGACGTAATGCATAATGAGACTTGGAATATCATGTTTCCGCGGGGCAAGCATGATCGATCGACTGACCCGTTGCTTGAAAGCGGTGATTTCATCATCCGTCATCGTGTCTGCTTTGGCAATGACTGGGATCAGGTTGACTTTTGTATGAAGACACTTCATGAATTCCACGTCGACTAGCTTGAGTCTGGTATGGATTTGGAATATGATATTGAATGCACGGACGATCAGTAGAGGAGAGAGTAAAGAAATAAATGAATACGACTTAAACGAATGACCGGTGGGTTCAATGAAGTAGATGCAGGCATGGATTCGGTTGTCAACTATTTTGGCACGATTGACACGATTTTCCTGCTCGAGGTAGCCATCGAACCGAGCTTCAATGTTCTCTAGGATAGGCTTCCATGACTCGGAGTTGTTGACAAAATCGCCATAGCCAGGGGTGTCGACTACTTTGAGTTTCAATCGAACTCCAGCCTCCTCGATATCTAGATGAAATGATCACCATCAGAACCGGCCAACCCCAACTTCTCAAAAAGTGATGCATGGTAGTGGTCATGAGGAATGAGTGTGGGGCATACCCGCAGAGATACTTTGAATGGCGATCGTCCGTGGCCGTTCAGCATGAGGTCCAGGATATTCTTTAGGAGGATAAAGGGTTGTGTTGAAAAGGGTATTTATGAGAGTCTTACGGAAAGGTGACATGAGGGTCAGGTTGGATGCATATACGAATAATAAGGTTTTTTTTTTTAAACAAAAAAAAAAGAAAAATGGAAGAAAAGGTTATGAAAGTCAAAATCATACCGATTTTCCCAAGCCACTTTCACCAACAACCATGACGGTGAAATGGAATCCCTTGCGGACTGATTTACGATGGACTTGGTTTGGCAAGTTGGCAACTGAAAGAAGGCGACGATCGATTAATTATTGGAGTAAAGCGGGGAGGAAGAGGGAATGTAAGCAGGATGTAGGGACGCACATCCTACATAGCCCATCAGTTTTTTGCGGACAACGTTCGCAAGCGGTTGTTCGGGGTTTGCAAGGCTGGGGTTGGAGTGATTGACTGATTTTTTTTTTGTTTTAATGAAAAGTAAGGGTGAGTCAAGAGGCCACACGAGATGACAGAAAAAAGAAAGGAAGAAAGAAACAAGATTGTATACGGCGAGGGAACATGAGGTGGTCATGAAGAATAGAAAGCAGGCTGGTTTTGGGGATCTGGTCATGGAGTTGAGGGTGTTTTTAGTTAGCTCACCTTGATGGTCGGCTTGGGGGAAGTCATTCTCAGACATGCTGAAGAGAAGCAGCTATCGAATGATGAGCTGTAAGAGGTTGTTGTACTTGTTCTGGCTGTCTTGCTGTTGACCGTTTGTTTTCTCAGTGGTGGCTTGGTGAGTTAAAGTTAGGTGGCGAGCTGCGAGAGAGGGTGACAGACTAGGGCCACTCGAGCAACACCCTGCCATGGCCTGCGTCGATCAGAGCAGAGTAGACTTACGTAATCAGCGTCACTCACTGCCAAATAGAAATTCAGCTGGACAGGAGGACACATTACACATCATCACTAGAACCACACACTTCTCTTGTGTAGTAACATAATACTATGACACCATCTTCATCCTACACTCTGTTTATTTGAAAAAGAGGGAAAACTATCAAATCTTGTCACTTGTTTAATAAAATAATTAAATACATCAGCTGTACTTTATCAATGGACCTCACAGCTGTGCCAGAATCACTCCTCTGGGAAATTTTCACTCCCAATTATAAGATGCTCATGCACGTCATTTAAGCTATTCCAACAGGGTGTTGATAAATATACGATGTTATCAATGCCCTCAAGTTGTCCAAGAAGGAAGCTCTGATTTCCATGGCTGATCTTCAGAGAAGTTTTAGTACAAGTCAGTCCACCACTCCCACTTGACAATTTATTCACTTTTTTGTTTTGATCTAATTATTTATTGAAGCAATTCCGCAGGAGGATATCCCCTAGATTGATTCAAAATCAAGCTAGGATTATAAATTATTAGGATAAAATATTTAGATATTTGTTCTCATTTTTATTACTATAAAACATTCATGTGGATGGACGAAGGCCATCATGCTCTCCCACGCATGCATGTATAAGCGGCAGACCTGGTTCAGGAGAGTCACGCCAGTTCCGTGACCGTTTGGCCAATATTCCTCCTGTGTTTATATGGGCGGGCGTACTACTTGACGGAAGAAGGCTCAGCCCAGCGGATCATTATATCCTCAAATCCAAACGAACCGTCCATGTTTTCCCCCGGTTAATTCCATCGGTCAGCTCTACCATAACTTGGATAGAGAATGTCGATACATTCTTACCCAGGGGCCAAGATGTTTGTTCTTGCTACCCAAAGGGTGTCCTCTCGTAAACTCAGAAGAAATACACAGAAACCAGATAATAATAATAGGTTCGGTAAAAAAAGAAAGTCATCGTGGCCATCGTCTCGGCTTCTCAAAGCCTGAGTGGGGCTGATCTCAAGCCCCTGGGATACGTCACCGGGGGGTCTACGCTTCGGATATCCGTCCGGGCCATTCACGCTCCGATCAATGATGAGGATTTACCCGGCCACCATGACGCACGCAGACAAGTGGCAATCGGAAGCTCTAAGTTCTGTGCCTGCTGCATGATACAGGATCTGATGAGAGCGCAATGGGGAGACACGTTTTGATTAGAATGGGCCAATTACTATATGCCAAGCTTTGATATTGAGAGACCATAATGATGCTCATTTCTTTTTACAACAGATGGTTTCAAGTGCGCCAATTATTGGTTTGATTTAATCGGTTTTATCTTTTCCTACGCTTGTGTTATGGGAGATGTTTAAGCCACTATACTTCTCGAATGCCTGACTGCCATCGTGGACGACCTCAGTGGTCTTCAACAGCAAGCGTCGTTTCAGCTGTTTGAGCCACTCCACACCTTCCGTCCCCTGTTTGATCAGTTGATCACGGGCTGCGGCCGATTGAGGGAAATGGTGGTCCTGAAGCTTGAAGATGTACGATTTCAAGTTATGGGTTGTTGAGGGTAGGAATTGGTTGGATGAAAGGACGAAGAATGCGAGTGGAGAGAGGAACCTGAGTGGCAATGATCGGTTTCGAGCGAGGATGGATCCTGTCATTGTCCCGATTCCGACACTGCCGTTTTCAAGTGTCCACACATCAAGTCAAAAAAAATAAAATAAAAAACCCCTACTACAAACACGATACCAATCACTTTCAGCAAATAGGAGCTGGGACTTGCCAGAGTACAGAGGACGAGTTAGATTCCCTTTGATCGATCAGACTGCCCAAGGTGCCGACCACCTTTTTCTCGACCATCAATCCATGATCTAAGGCTACATTGAATCGGCCCTCAAGATTCCTCTTGAAGGATTGCATATTCTGTCTGACCCAACGAACTTGAGGCTGGAGGGGAAGCTCTGTTTTGACGAGGATGATTTCCTCAGAGGGCTCGTCATAGATCGGCAACTGTAATAATAAACAGAGTCTCTGGTCAGACTGGAGAGGGGAGTCGTCCCGGATATTTATACAGGTGTGCTTACCTGTTTCCGTGATATGTTGGGTGCCTGAGATTCGATGGAAGAAGCCATCTTGATGAAGTTGAACTTGTTCAAGTCGACGAGTGTCCAATCGCGCCTGGATTGAGCCGGGAGAGAGACCCGGCCCCGGGGTATGAGCATGCAGTATGCTTATAGCAGATTTAAGCCGCCAAGAGAGAGTCTCCCCGCGGGGCCCCGAGGGGTGCGCAGGTGTCGTTTTGGCAAGTCACCACTTGAGTGGCCATACATACAAAAGTTTGATCATGATGTACTGGTATTGGGTGAATTTTTGAGCGTGATGTGCATGTTTTTTCTTTTGCAGAGTGATTTGTCAAAATCCAGGCATGTTACACTTTGTGCTCCACCTTTTTTAAAAAAAACATTTTTGAAAAAAACCCTGCCGCTTACCACATGGCAATGCACCCTATGAATCTTTGTGAGTACGAGTAGCCAGATATCTAGCCTGAAGACGAAAGAAAAACAATATTTTAAATTGAGATGAGAGAAAACATGGCGTATCTATCAGAGTACAAAGGGGAAACGGACATAAAACCAGATGATCAGGAAAGTAAGAGACTTCAAGAAGAGGAAAACAAAAATCAGTAGTATAAGGGAGGAGAGGTGGGAGCACAACATCAGAAATAAATTGCTAGGTTGGGGAATCGAATGGAGCGTTTCTGGCACGCCGAAAGCGCTATGTAGGTCTCTTGCCCCAATTGAGAGCGCAGGTGTCGGAATGGAGAGCAAAAAATTTAAGAGGTGTCTGCAGGCTTCTCTTGCCCAACGAATGGCTAAGATCAAGATATCTCTATAACTTGTACACTCCTGGATTCTAGATTGGACGTTGCGCACTCCTCGGTCCTAGATCATCGGTGCTCCTGTACACTATCGTTTAAATGGCATTCTTTACCTCTGCTGGATTCTCAATTGGAGCGGGTATATACTGCGTCCGTCACAAAATAATCTATACGACACCTTCAGCATGGGATTCTCATCTGTTTTGAGCACTCTAGTGGCACTATGTTTCATCAGGATCACTCCTCTGTCTGCCATGCATGAAGAGCAGCAGCTCTTTGGGATTCCAACCATTCCAGTTTTGGGGTCTGTTTTTGAGCCAAAGACTTACGATTACATTGTGGTTGGGGCAGGCACAGCGGGGATGACAATTGGTAAAAAAAACAACCACAACAGATGCTTCTGGACGAGCTTCTGTCAAGCTGAACTGAAGGGCTTTTTGTTTCTCTCTCTTTGATTTACAAATCTTCCTCTTCCAGCTGCCCGTCTATCCGAAGATCCGCACATTCGTGTGGCCGTCGTGGAAGCAGGAATTGACTTTGCCTTGTCGCCATCGAATAAAGCCTTGGTAGACACCCCAGGAGCTGATACAGTAGGGTGCGGCAGCGACCAGGGTGAGAAAGAGATTGTACATCTACTCCACGACCGGCGATAAGGAAGGGGCCCAGATCAGCCGTTCGCTAGAATGTGGGAGAAACTGATGGCGAAATAATTCTTAGATGATGCCATAAATGATGCCATTGATTGGCGGCTCATGACCACACCACAATCTGGAGCTGGCAATCGCAGTGTTCGCTACGCTCGCGGAAAGACTATCGGAGGGAGCTCCACGCGCAACTTCATGATATATCAAAGAGCTTCCAAAGGCTCTCTAGACAAATGGGCTCAATTAACTGGCGATCCCGACTGGACTTTCGAAAACCGGTTTAGTGATTATCAAAAGAGCGTCTCATTCACTCCCCCGAAGGTGTGCTCTCAGTTCCACAGGACTCCATGATGACTAGTGTATAAGTTAAACAAAACAATTGTATGTTGCCTCTAGCATGATTTGCGGCAGGAGCTACCTGAAGCAGAGTATGATACTCGGGCTTTCACCCATGCCAATGGACCAGTGCAAGTATCATACCCTAACATGGCCCAACCTTTTTCCAAGTACATGCAGCTGAGTCTCAACGAGAAAGGCATCCTGACAGCCCAGGACTTCAACCGCGGGAACTTGAGCGGAGTGCAATACGCGACAACAACAATCGACCCAAAGAACGGACATCGTTCTACCTCGCGCGCCTTTTTGAATGCAGCACAGTCTCGCGATAATCTGGTGGTTTACACCACTGCCATGGTCAAAAGAATTCTCTTGGACGAATCCACCCCGCCGCGCGCCCAAGGCATCGAATTCGTGTATACACTCACTGGTTTGTCTGATAAGCTTGAGGCGAGAAAGGAAGTCATCAGTGCCGCCGGTGTCTTCCAGTCTCCGCAGCTGCTGATGGTCTGTAAGTGGTTTTTAAATCGACAGCGCTACCCATCCAAAATTTTAGCATCTGTTTGATCACTCGTTGATAAAAAATTTAACAGCTGGGATTGGGCCCAAGGACCAACTCGAAGCCAGCAATGTTCCCATACGGGTGGAAAATCCGAATGTTGGACAAGGAATGCAAGACCAGTTAAGTCCGGCTATGACAAAGTATTACATGGGAGATCTCTCGTGATACATACCAATCCTGTTTCTCCATTTTTTCAAAATAATTTCAGCATATTTTTCGGGCCCACTTATCCGGTTCATTCCATTGAAACATTGACTCGCATCGCGGCACATCCCACTCATCTGGCCTCTCAATTATTAAATTTTACTGTCAAACAACTAGGGCCATTGACCAACAACGTGGCAGATATGATTTCCTTCGAACGATTAGAGAGCTCAAAGTTGGAGCAACTTGATGCACAATCCCTTGCTGCCTACCCAGCTGATTGGCCCCACCTCGAATACTTGAGTGCACCCGGTGTAAGTTCTGCTCTTGCAAAATTACCTTGTGAAACCAGCTAAGATAACTGTTTTTTTTTTTTTTTTTTTTTTTTTTTTTTTTTTTTTTTTTGAAAGCTTGTAGGCGACTTCTCAAATCTCCTGACATTGAATACGAAAGCTGGTTTGGCCACGGGGAAGGAGTTTGTGACTATTTTGGCAGCCTTGGTCGCTCCACAATCGCGAGGCAGCGTCAAAATCGTCTCCCATGATGCATCCGTGCCTCCCCTGATTGACCCAGGATGGCTTACCGACCCTGTGGACCAGGCGATAGCCGTCGAAGCTTTTAAGAGAACCAGAGAGTTTTTTTCAGCCCAAGCCATGCAACCCATCCTGGCGGGCCAAGAGTATATCCCTGGCCCTTCGTGTGAAAGTGATGAAGAAATCCTTGATTGGATCAAGAAAAATCTGATGACAGGTGGGCTCCTTGGTCTTTTAATTCGGGTTCGTTCAAAACATTAACGCTATAAGGGACTGACTTTTTGTAACTGCTTCAGTATGGCATGCTTCTTGTACTTGTTCAATGAGAACTAAGGATCAAGGCGGGGTACTAGATTCACATTTCCGGGTGTATGGCGTCAAGAACCTTCGTGTGGTGGATGCCTCCGCCTTCCCCATGCTGCCACCTGGACATCCTCAGTCGACCGTCTACATGATTGCCGAAAGAGCCTCATCCTTGATCAAGAAAGAAAACTCTTAAAGACAGTTATCATCTTGCTCATCCCTAGGATCACTGTTAGAATCTGCACATCCATCAGCTCCTCTGCTGCCTCCTTTTCTCATAGAACAATCCTTTCTCTTTATCGCTCGTTGCCCACGAGTTTAATGTAACACTTCTATCATTTACCATTTCACGTCACCGATGTTCCAGCTCTGGTCAGACCACACCATCACAACCCTGAGTATCAGGCTCTGTCTTTGAAAATCAAATTTTACATTTGGCGCCAGATTTTTTTTAAAAAAATAAAATATGTCTTATAAATTACTCTTTAACGAAGGTTAATTTAATTTCAATTTTTTTATTTTATCACTTGCTCTCAAACTACAGTCTACTTTTGAACTGGCCAATTTCAAAAGATTAAACTCTTGGCTTCTGAAAAAATTGATCCTAAATTTTATCTTGTTGAGCCTTTCTCACTGCCCCAATCCAAAATCCCCATGATTCTTGAGTCTTTTTTTTTGCCACTTTGATCTGGACAGGTGTGCCACACAATTCCTCTGAATAGAGATTAACAATTCAAAAATTTGGTAAAATATTAGATCCGTACTATTCTGTCTTCTAAGACTCCCAACTCTCTTAAGCCAAGGAACCTCTTTGGTCCCTTGATATTTATCTTGAGCCAAAAAAAAAATGCACTGAAGGACAAAAGTTGATTTCCTCTGGTGGTGAATTTACTCGTTGAAAGCGGAGAGTATCAAGCCAGAAATTCAAGTACCTGGAGTATGATAACATAGACACAGTTTTAATTTTGTTGAAATTAACTATTCAGGGCGGTAAGAGCTACTGACTGGAGAAATCATCGATCGACAGATACGAAGATCAGGATGCTGGCAAGGATGAAATGGAGAGATCTTGGGAGGATGGCGGTGAGTATCTCGCTGGAGAGGTTTGTGTGGTTAATCGGTTGGGCCTGGCCATTAATAATGGCTCACGCGAAGAAGAATATTATTATTATTTTTTAGTGGGAAAAGTTGAGTGACGTCATACAATTACACTGACTGGCTGTTGACCACTCGCCCCGCCTAATTATCGCCCCACTTGCTCGAGAGACTGGATCCGAAGGAGTTGGTCCGATTCGCAGACGATACTTCTACTTGCTGGAAACGATCTTCCGAATATATTCAAATCCCACAAAACTGCTGATCGTCCACCTCAGATAACTCAGAGGAGACCCGGGAACTGAACAACAAAATCGACATCAATAGCACCAATTGGCCAGCCTCAATATCTGCCATTTCACGTTGCTTCAGAACCACTGGTAAGGAACCCCCATCTCAATCTATCCATGAGATTTTTCATGCCTGAACAGATTTTTTTTTTTGTTTTCAAAAAAAAAAAAAAAAAAGAGAGAAGACATCCCCCGACTAACTTTGTCGTCGTGCGTTGGTTCAAGGATTCTGGGTCGTGAGTTTGTTTATCAGTCCAGAATCAGAATAATGCGTTGTAGCGACCCCTAACCACTGTCTCATGTAAAACTATCTGAATCTCATCTCACTTACCCCCCTCTCCCTGGTAAAATTTGATTTACATGATTTGTATCAGTTAATTTTCTCAAATCCAACCCCGTCAGCCTCCTCACCGCACCAGCCTTCATTGAAATCATTTGACGACGATTAAAAGGGCGAAAAACGACGAGGGTCACGTTTTATAACGTCCATTCAAGCTACCTACCGTCATCGGCCTATTTTTTTTTTGTCCTTCTCAAAACTTCATTCCGCATGTCCGCTCGCGTGAGCCTAGCTCCAGATGATCGCATGAAGGACTGGCTGAGCTCTCTAATCGATACTTTCCAAGATTTTATAAACCGGTTGACTTCACCCTTCTTCACCATGGCAGATCAAGTACTCGTCGTACTTTCGTATCTGAACCCGTTTACCTATGTATTTTTCGTCGTCAATTCTTTTTATCGACTCTGTGTCTCACCTCGCACACATCGATCCATTCTCGGAGCGATTATCCTAGGCTTCATTTTTGTCATCAGCGTGCTTCTCAGTATCATTGCTTATATCACCTTTTACCGAATCTATGTTCCCCACGTCGGGTTTAGTTTACCCGTTTGGCTACAGTATGGGTACGTGTCATTTTCGTGATTTGTTCATTGTTTCTTGGCTGCCCCACAAAGGCTCACCAGAGGTCTACTATACTCGCTTGCTTATGTTCCAGGGAAGCTCGCGCACCATATGCAGTGTTGGACTTGAGCTCTATTTCTCCTGAAATTACACTTGACCAGGCATACGACGTGCATCTCCACCTCACCGTCCCAACCAACGATCGCAACATGAATATGGGTCAGTTTTTTTTCTTCCGCCTCTACCGTGGCTAATACGTCACTCCATACTGATCTAACCAGCTTTCTCTTTTTCCCTGGTTGATTTTTCTAAGGAAATTTTATGGTCCACTTTTCCATGGTCACCAATCTGCCGCATAATACCACCCTGCATCATAGTTCACGTCACGCCTCTCTAGTATACGAACCCGGATTCGCGCGCGTGCTGCACGCCTTCAAGTATCTTCGAACACTCTTCTTCTTCTCCTCGCCACCCTCGATTCAGCACGTCAAAGTACCTCTTCTAGAACATCGCATCATACGTCCTAGCTCCCTCGGGAAGCGCACAAAAATTGCATATGCCACCGTTGATGTGGGACGGCAGGATGTGTATACCTCACCCACTTTGCTACTTGAGCGCAATGGTTGGGGAGAACTCCAGATCTACAAAGCTACGATAGTGTTTGATGCCCATTTGGAAGGTCTCAGGTGCGTTTTTGTGTTTAAATTTTTTGCATTCATGCTCTGCTTGTTTTTCTGGTCATTAACATTGGATAAATGTTTATCTTCCTGATCGCAGATGGGCGCTTTACTATCATCCTTACATTTCGTTTTCCTTTTTCTCGGCGTTCTTCTTCACCGCCGAGCTGATGACTGTATTGCTGACCTGGGGGACAGTTCTTTACCGTGAAACACCAAGCAAGTCGGGAAAATCGAGGCGACCCCCGAAAGAAGAATCTCACTTTGGTAGGCCTCATGCCTCAGGCAACAGGAATGACCGGAAGCCACAAGTTTCTGCTCCCGCGATGACAGTGGTTGACAGTTCCTCAACGTCGGAAAACGACCCTCGATCTCGGGAGGACGACCTCGAAGACGGCGAAGAGCCGGAAGCTTTCAATGACGAACCGCCACAGATTAAAACAGAGATCAGCGACGATGGGGTGCTGGTGGGCAGTAGTCGGGCCACACATACTGATCTTTCTCCAAGCGGCTCTCAGAGCCGTCTCACCCTGCGCAAGCCTAAGACCTCCAGAAAGAGTTAGCCAGGCACTTTTTGCTCATGTGGTAGGGGAAAAACTGGTTAGTAAACTACCCGCAAGAGTGTCCTCTTCTCCTTCGTCTTGATTCTGATACGGCGACTGCTCGTAGATTCTTGTGTTCCGTGTCCTCATTCCCCCCTCTTGACTTGTGGTTATAAACGAATTGTGACTGTAGCGTCCCGGCTCACTGATCAACTGGCCACCATCCAAAATATATTTATGGCATTCCAAAAAAAAAAAAAAAAGGTTGATGCATTCATCCCCAAACACAAATTAATATATTGCAATTCTGTAGAACACAAAATCCATCAATTATACACTCGCATATATTTATTTTTTTCTGTTCCTTTTATTCATGTCTGCATATAGTTATCTGGATGGGTTTTATGCGGCGAAATGGCGGCAAATCTAAGCTGAGAAGTGGGTGGAGAAAGCTACAGTCGGCTAGATGATACGATAATAACAGTGTCTCTAGCATGCTTCAGTATGCTCACACAAAATGTTATTGCCAAGTGTCTCCTCATGTGGGCCAACCAAATCCTAATGGCACCTTGAGAAATTGATTTTTTCTAGTTGAGTGTGCGCATGTGAATAATGAGTTGAGAAAAAAAAAAAAGAAAAAACCCTTCTGTCTCTCAGTTTTTTATTTTCAACTTTTTATTCAGTTATTTATTGCTTATCAATTAACATTGTGCACTATGTTAAAAGCTATAGTCTAAATAAATAGATTGAGATGTTGGTGAATTTATGCTTGGTGTTGATATAAATGTGGCGGAAAAAAACCAAAAAAAATAAAAAAAATAGAGAACCAAAGAAAACAAAAACGGAGAATGATGCTATGAGAATACTAGGGTTCAATGGGGTGTGTGTGTTAAGTTCCCCACCTGTGTTAAAACTGTGAGGAAAAATGGCACTCAGAAATGGGTGAAAGGGAAAAAGATTGATTCATTCCGCCTGATCCTCTTAGGGTTTTATCCCTGGGAGGGTAAGAGGTAGGATGCGTAACCCTCAAGAGGGTTACAACAAAAACGACTCCTTGAGCAGATGAGACAGCCGCGCGAGGGGCATGGTTCAAGGGTGCTATGCGGGTGTGTTTTGCCAATTCAGCAAATGCGTGAGAAACGCCCCGCATGGCACAAAGGCGGCCAGAGGCTAGACAGAGCTTTTGGTGAACTTATCTGATATCCTCCACCAGGGGACAATTCCTGGCACTTGGTTTCAAGTGCCATACTATATGTTTGTCTAGGAAAATTGCAGGAAGTGTTCACCATTTTGACATTAAAAAGCATGAAAACATGCTGATACATGTTCCAACAAATGGGGAAATTATGTGCATATCTACTT
>LAVV01008701.1:0-12100 GCA_001263375.1 Puccinia sorghi
TTGGGCTAGCATTTGATTGTGCTTTCTTGTTTTTTGCTTCTTGTTCTTCTTGTTGGTGTCTAGAATCACATCGGAGGGAAACATTTCAGGGGAGCTGGCATTCTTTTCTTCATTCAGCATGATGCCTGTGGTGTCGTTACTGATTGTGGTGTCGTTACTGATTGCAGGCCTTCCTTGTTTATTCATTTGACCTGAACGTTGAAATGGGGATTGAATGTGGAGATTGATAGCCATAATCTCAAAGCCATTGATTTTACCTTTTGCTGGACCACCAACAGCAGGAGTCTTCCCTGTTCCAAAGCAGATATTGTAATTCCGGTTGATCTTGTGTCATTCGATTATTTCCAGGTAGTCCTCTTTCTTCAAGTGACCCACTGTTTTATCAGAATCATAATCTTCAGATAAATTTTTAGTTATACTTGATATGTGTTGGGTAAATTGAATACATATTTGAAAATTTTATCAACAGTTTTTGAAAGTGTGGATTGGTTGAAACCTGTTGATTAGATAATTGTGTATTTGGTCATATTTGATGCCCTCTATTATCTTTCTTTCAATTCAATCTTGATCATTTATTTGGTGCAATTGTCAAATCATGCAGTAGAATTTTGAATTATGTTTTTTCAAATGCTTACTTGACATTATGGTCAAACCTTTGGGTAAAAAGGTTGACAGAGACTACCAATTCAATCATTGTATTCTTCATGGTTTTTGAAAAAAATGATACTTGGAAGTTTATTTTAATGATAAATCTGGTCTCATTCATCATTTCAAAATTTTGAAGACTCAGCCGCACACTCTTACCCAGCTCCCTATGAAAGAATCGGTGTGAATCTGACAATAAGAAGCACATTGCAAACGGCAAGCTCAGACTTATCTCAGCATGGCCTCCAACTCAATTGAGGAAAGAGACTGGCACGGGAGCAGACCGAGTATGACCAAAAGGGTTAAATCCGACAAGCTTGAGGGAATACTGATGACCTGATACGACTGAGGCCCCACGACAAAGACAAAGGGGCTCTCATTTTTCATTTCCCCATATTACTTTGAAACTGTTGGTATGATTTTAGCGCCAATGGTATTACCCACTTTTTTCCAGGTTTCTATTTGGGCGGACGTCTCTCTCAAAAACATTCACACATGCGGTTGCAGGCTAAAAATAGCTGTCCTTCCTGCTTCTCATAGCTGTCCTTCCTGCTTCTCATAGCTGTCCTTCCTGCTTCTCATAGCTGTCCTTCCTGCTTCTCTTTTGTTCCTCACTCAAAAAAAAAACTACAGCTTTTTAGCTTATTTTGCGGTCTTCACCTTTCACACACCAGCCCTAAATCAGATGAGCCTGTTTTCAGCGCAACACACCTTCCCGTCAGCCTACCTTTCCATAACAGCATGTAGATTCTCAAATTTGGTTTCACCGTCCTAGTCATCTTCCTCGGTATCATTACCCTTGCCCAGTCTTTTATAAATCCGGATTTGGCCAACCATTGGTGTTTGCTGCCAACACTTCATGCCACTCAATATGACAATTGGAAGAAGCTGTCCAAAATTGCGAGTTTCAACATCAAGCTCCGCTGCGCCCATGGCAAGGAGCAAGGCACTTGCACCAGCCACCAACATAAATACCTCCTCTCATGCAACACCTGCGAAGGGGAAAAGGAATTTGTCAATGATTGCTACACAACACTCGGGAGCAACAGCGTGCACGGCACAGCACAATGCTCGTCGGATTTCTCTGACTAGTGCGCAAAATCTATCTGTTGAGCGGGCAGTCCGCAGTCCGGGGATAGCTCTAATATGCTGCGCCGCATGGAGTCTTGAAACCTACATCATCATTAGAAAAAGAGCCTTTAGGCCACGTTGTACTGTCTCTCTTTTTCTCATTCAATCTTTTGGTTTCTTTTCTTCAAGCTCCCACTGATCCACTATGTGATTGAGGACAACCGAGTTAGTAAAATGGTTGTTTGTGATATCAAGTAAGGGATGGAAAATCCCACACCTTGTGAAGTCTCTCAATCAATGATATGTAAATTGGATCCCCCAATACCAATGAGACATGTTGATTGGTTGAGATAAGCTCAGTTGCTTCATTGAGTGGTTCCAAGAAAGTACAGAGCTGCTTAATCTTGTGCCACTCTTTGGATGACAGGATAAATTTGGGTGCTTCCACTGCAAAAAAAACTTGCTCAACTGCCTGCAGTTGACATGCAGCATGCTCCAGCCAAGCTTTCATCCAAACTCCACCTGTTTGCATGCATAGATTTTTTTGCATAGTGACTTTGCAGTATGCACAGTGACTTTCCATGAAAGCTTGGTTGAATCACCTTTGGAGAAAGGTTGGAGTAACAACAGAAGCTTCCTGGGAGTTGCTGCATATTGACTGCAGGCAGTTGAGCAAGTTTTTTTTTTTTTTTGCAGTGTGCCTTATTGTTTTGACACATTGATGCCATCTTTCTGTCTGACTACACTATCAAGCATCTGAAAAGTAAAGTTCCACCTTGTAAAGATTTTGGCAATCATACCTAGCTTCTTGCTAAGAACTCCTTTGGTTATTTCTTGAAAGGATGCCAATTTCTGGGGTGACAGCTTCAAGTACAAAGTTAAGGATCTTCTGGAGACTGCACTAGAGATCTTGACTTGCTCATGAATGTTCTTTAAAATGATGGAGTTCTTTAAAATGATGGAGTTCTTTAAAATGATGGAGTTCTTTAAAATGATGGATAGGTTTTCAGGTGGAGCCGGAGCTGAGCCAGTCAAAAAAATCTTGAATTCCAGATTGTGTGGCTAGATTGATATACATGAGCCATGCATCCAAGCATGCATTGAGATGGATTGAATGGGATCAAAGTGGCTAGATGTGTGGCCATTTTTCCATTATTAGAGGCATTGTTGGCTGTAATGCAAAAGATCTTTCAACAGAGTTTGAAGCTGTCAATCAACTTGGCTAGATGGGAGGCCAGGGTGACACCAGAATGGTTACCCTTGACAAGTTTGGCTCCAAGCGCAATAGCCTTGAGTTCAAAGCTTTTTTCAATCTAGTGGGAAGTCACACCAAGTACCAAGAGATTGGAAGGTGAAGTCCACACATTGCTGGTCAGGCTGAGCTTAGATTTGATTTTCTGGAATTGGTTGCAGAGGAGATTTTGGCCTTGATTAAAGCAAGAATGGATGAATGTTGATAAACTTTCTCTTCCACAGAGAAGTGATTCAGTTGCTGGGTTACAGAGTGTGAGAATTTCTTTGAAGGTTTTGTTTTCTACAACCAATGGTGGGCCCAGTTAGCACAGCGCAAAATTGTGCTTGAATGTTTTTTGTAGTGAGTTCAAAATATTTTCCACTACACTAACAGTTAGCGTAGCATTTCTTGAACTAACAGAATTTTAAAGAATCTGTAGTGTAGCTTTTTCTCAGCTAACAGACAGCTTATTGTAGCTCAATGAGAGCTACACTACGTTACACAACTAACAAACAGCTAACAAAAAGAATTCAACATCCACAGTAGGCCGCTATGTGACATCAACTAACTTAAAAATGACTAATATATTTGAGTAACAAATGATTAAATGGATTCATTCTTAACCTCAAAAAATTACATGCAGTTCAAATTTCAAGTTGAAGATTGATTAGATTCAGACATTTAACACTCTAAATACTTTCTTGGGCACCTAACTAACCACCAGTACTCCATAATTGAGAAGTCTTTTAGACATGAAAATGATTTAATGGATTTAAAAGTTGAAGTTGAAGGTCAATCAGATTCAGACATTTAAGACTCTCAATACCTTTGGATATGGAATTTTTTGCTGACACATTATGCGTATTGATAACCAGGAACTTGGTTGCGCTCTTGCCAACTTGGAGTCTGAGATCTTGGTCTTACACTCGATGAACAAAGAACACCAGGGATTGCTATCATTCTTGGAAGATCTTGAAGACCAAGGCTGGCCCAATGCCTGTTTGGTTTGCAATTCTACAAACCATGCTTGAATCTAACATGATTATTCCAAAATGGCCAAGTACGGCACCCCATCTTTCAGGTCTCTGCCATAAGACCTCCTTGCACGTTATGACAAGTTTCCTGTCATCTTTCACTGCTCTTGTCCCCTAATTATGCTTGATCTCAAATGTTTTACTCATGTTAAAATTACGCCTTCAATCATCAAAGGTGTAGATGATATACACTCACCTGGACCCGGCATCAATCAAGACTGGGGCATAGTACTGATAAGGGATATACCCCTCCCCTTAAAGTCTCCCTGTCCTAGGCCAAATGATCAACGGTATTACTAATGGTTTCATTTTAGCTGGCCCATTCAGATTTTGACTAATCACGAGGCTTCTGTGGTGACGTGCCAGTTGGGGCAATATTGTCAGCTTGAAGATACTAAGTCTTTTAAGCATGGCCCAACCTTGAGGGACAAGTTGTTGATTCAGACCTTGATCACTGAGGTCATTGCTGTTGAAAAGATAGGATATAATGTGAGTAAATACTGACCTCTTCCTTGACTTAATGCTTATACAACAAGAGTAGTCCATTTGTTTTAGTCTAGGACCTTTTCCTCTATCTGTAGGCCAATTAGTCTGGGTAAAAGCAGGATTGATCCGTAAATGTGGCAGCGTAGTTTATTTGGAGGTAAGCAAAGGCCGTGTTACCTGACTGAGTGTAAGACATTAATTTATTGGTTACGATTTTAATATTTTCCTAGGTTGATTGCATTTTTCTTCTTGAATGACCTGATTAGGCCTGGAATTGTAAAGTAGATAAATTGAATTTGCTACTTGTGGCAATAGAATTGTACAGCACATAATTTGGAGTTTGCTACCTGCAGCAACCCAGCAGCCGCCGTTGAACGCTAGTTATAGGATGAAAAGGGGGTATTTACAACCAATATTCATGAGGTGTATATTCAAAAAAGGAGCTGGAAATATGGAATATTTATTGGAAAACTTGTTGAATCTCTGAATCCTGTTGATAAATTAATTTGGAAAACTGTCAAGACCAGAAAATGAAATTCCCAAGACAAAGCACCAAAACTACTTATTTCTCATTTATTCAAAGGGGGGGCTTCCTGGACACTTTAAAATAGGTAATTAAATTTGAACTAACTGGAATTCAACCAAATTTGGTTCCATTCATTGAATTTTATCTGGGTTGCACCCAAGGCTACAAATTTCATAATATTTACCCCAAAGCTATGCCATTAGTTCAGTGATGGCACCTGCAGAGGAGAGCTATGGAGTTACATTATTTTTTAAAACCATGTTGCTTTTTTGTTTCCTTTTATTTGTTTATTTGTTTGATTCTTTTTATCAGTATATTCACTCAAATCAAAATTTTCCAAAGAATGTGATGTTGAAATTTATCAGTGGCTGCTTCATAAAATCATTAGATGAAATTGCAGAACCAACAACACCTTGCCGCAGGGGTCTTTGGAATGTCTGGGCCGACCGCAGTCCCCGATCCACCACCGCTGCGGTCCCGGGGATTTCTTTGTGCCGAGTCACCAGCAGGACCCGAGCCCTCTGCCACCAGCATTCTGGTCAACAACTACAATTTGCTTGAACGGTCGAAAGTCAGTGACTTTCGTCGATTCCCTCAGCATTCTTTCCATCAGCGAACAAGTCCTCAATCTCTCTCTATCTGCTTCGTAGGATCGGCCCTCACGAGTCAAATACTCTGCTCGTTGCCAGAAGGAAACAATTCTAGACGCATTAATTCTCAGTCTTGCTGCGACATCCTGACATATCCACACGACTCATCTTTTTCACACTCCACTTTTTACTGATATCAAGTCTCACCAAGACTAGCTCACGAGTTCATCTCCAGAATGCAGAGTGATTATCATCATCGTCGAGAAGACTACCAGGCCTCTCGTTCACGCGTCGAAAATGATACTCGAGATCCAAATCGAAGAGCTTTCCACCAGTCCTCCTTTCTGCGTGAAAGATACCCTGAATCTCGTGCTGCTCCACGAGACAGCCCTCCTAGAGAACTTCCAGCTCGGGGTCGGGATCTCGAGCGGACTTATCGAGATGCGCCAGGACAGGAAACTGTTGATCATGGCGCTAGCCGACCTGTTGAAGCTGCTCCAGTTGATTCTATCCAACACATACCAGTACCGAATCCTAGCAAGATCTACATTGGGGGTCTACCCGAGCTCACCAGGCCCGAAGATCTTGACGACTGCTTCTCTGAGCTAGGTCGGATCAAGAACGTCGAACTTAAGAGTGGCTACGGATTCGTGGTGAGCTTAACAGACCTCAGACTATGCCTTTGATACCATCACCCTTCAGTCAATCTTCACCGTTCCAATTAGGCTTAGCCTTACGCATCACTTCACACCTCATAACCATGAATACACTGTAACCACCACCCCGTGATTCTTGGAATGGCTTCTCTCTTCCCAATGGCTTGGTTTACGCATCTAAAATTTCTCACCCCCGAGGCGTACGCTCTGCTAGTTTATGATGAACGTTCAGATCCACTCAGTTATCAGTCTGGCATCCAACGGCCGGTTTTGTTTTTTGACTTTTTAATGAAAGATCAACTCCCCTCAATTATCATTATTGGCATTCGTTCAACAACCTGAACTTATCTTCCGCTCAAAGACCTTGAACCCCGTTCATTTCATCAGCAGAAAACACTCAAGCCAACGTCTCTCACTTTTGTTTAACTTTCCACCTTCCAGGAATACGAAAGCTCCCAAGCGGCATGCGATGCGGTCTCGAAATATCATGAGGGTACCTTCTTAGGCTCTCAGATCAAAGTTGAACTATCTCATGGCGGAAGTCGACCTCGACATGTCGCGGTTTCCAACAATCCAGAAGCTTGCTATACTTGTGGCATCATCGGCCATTGGGCACGAGATTGTCCCGAGGCTGATAGTCAATTATTTCCCAAGCGGTGTGCCTCTTTACTCACATTCGGTCTCATGCCAACTGGGCCAATGGTGCCATGTGATGATGGTTGCTCCTTTCACATGCGTCCACTTCTCTCGCCCATCGTCTGACACTCTGCTATATCTACTCTTTAATCTCAGTCGAATACGAGCTCGCTCAGCCACTCCACCTCGACATCGTGAGAATGCGTACATGAACAGGGATAATAAGCTTGATTTGGAACTTCCGTCTCATGAACATCGCCGCCATCGTCACAGAAGTCCCCTGGGAGAAATTGACCATACCCGAGCTGAACGAGAAAGATTACCGCCCTCTTCGCGTGAAAGTTACTTTCTACCAGCACATCCTGCAGACAAGCGTTATCGACCAGAACATTACGCTCGTGATCGAGAGCGCGATGAGCCTAGGGCGCTGGATGTTAAAGTCTTACCACGTGGCGAAGATTACAGAGCCCCATATTTGATTACCTCATCTCGCTCACGCTCTCCGCCGCCTAGCTCACGGGACTATTATCTAAGTGAGCGCACCCGCCCCTCAGGTGTCTACTCCATCCGATCTTTGCCTCGGGACGACTATCAGGATCGGGCCCATGTCCTTAAACCATACGCCCCTGAACCGGCGTATTATCGCGATCATGTGCGCGCACCAGAAGCTACTCGCATGGGCAGATACGATGACAGATCGCCGGATAGGCAAATCTGGGCTCGTCCTGTCGAAAGGGTAATCGAACCCGCCCGCCTTGACAGAAGGTGTGTCCCCCCCTGATCTCCCGTATATCATTCCAAACGTAGTCACTCAAATAAATCCTTGGTTCATAGATACGAAATGCCTGATGCAAGAGCGCCAATAAGAGGCCACTCCCCACGCCGGTGGGTTTGACCAACTTGCATGACCATCATACAAGCTCCTGAAGCTGACTCTTGTTCCCGCAACCACATTGGTTGATCTAGAGCGAGAAGCCCGCGTCGCTCGCCCTCACCCTTTCGTCGCCCACCTGCCATCCGAAGATCCATGGGTCGAATTCACTCGCCACCGCCCTATCAGGCCCCGGGATACGCTAGACCCTCTTACTCCATCCGCAGATAGAAATTACGACACAAGTCATTTGAGGCTTCTCGGACTTGATTTCTTTTCAATGTGACGAGAATTAATATCCTCCTGGATATAACGTTCATTGCCTACCTGCTTTACAAGCTAAATAAAAATGAAATCAAAATTTCTGGTTATGAGAACCTGCCTGGTTTGTCACTTGCGAACTCTCCTCGTGAAATTGGATTCTGATTTTCAGTTCCATCCGAGCGCTCATCCTCTGATAATGTCTAATGGACTCCGCAAGCGTTGCTCAATAGTCAATCCTGATGAAAAGTCTCGGGGCAATTTGATTTTTCAGGCTAAGAGAATCACTTTAAACCAGATCCAGCATAATTGATTGCCTGCAATTACCTTTGAAGTTAAGCATTACATGGAGGATGCATGCAGTTGCCGCTGAAGCCCAGCAATTTCCCCATCAATGATGGGGGCTGATGAGAAGGCTGACTTGCATGGCAATGGGATTGGGCCAGATTGGGCCAATGCACCCGTGAATGGTCAGATTTGGAGCCTGCACATGAGACTTCTCAATGTTCCTTCAGCTTGTACTCTCTACAGAGCCTCAATATCTATGTAGATGTGTCAAAGTTTTATGTATTGCATCCCTTACCAACAGAGGTGCATCATCTCTGCTGGGTGTGGTGTCTTCTGCTTTGGCCACGCAGGTGTTGATCCTGACTCATCCAAAACATAGCATGTGACATGCAGGGTTTGGGTGAAGGGTGCACATTGCCATGTGCCAAACCGACTTAATCCTCAGCCCAGCACACTTGTCAGCTTGCTCAAGCTACATAGTACAAAAACAACAAAAATAGAAATAAAATAGTAAAAAGAATGTAAACAATGGAGAATTCAATAAAAACAATGTTACCAAGTAATTGTCATACACTGAGTCATCCTAATCAAACAAAGTGTTGAGCCTAACCAAAAGGCTATGAGACTGGCTGAAATGTCCAGTCAATTAGGATGTTACAGTGTCACATACCACCCTGGGACAGTAATTCTCCACCACAAAAAAACCTGGGGTCACCTGTGGAGGATACCCTCATAACTACACTCCTCCATGCCTTTTATAAAGCCAACAAATAACTTGAACAAAGTAAGCTCAACTAGTAACATGTCTATTACATTACACAACCATGTAATAGGCCCTCCAAGCAAAAATACAAGGTCAATAGACATACACATAAATATATATGGTGTGTAACAGTTGTCTGGGCACTCTCCCCATCCTGCTTGGCACTGGCCAAGAAAGGCTGGAGAGGGTGCCCAGACAGGTTTAAGGAGGCGGGCAGTGCTAGAACTTGGCAGTGGGCCAAGTTCATTTTGGCCGACTTCCAATTTGGGTGACAAGGCCAAGTACAGCTGATTGGAGTCAAACCGGCTGCTGTTGAACCTCTCCCACATTCTTCCAATTTAGCATAATCAACGTTATGTAGTGGCATGGCAAGTTCACTTGAATCCTGCAAAGCAAGATTTTAGAGCTCCCCCACCTGAATTGATAGCTGGGTGCCAGGTGGGGGTTTAACACATGCCAAGGCAGCTTTAGAAGCTGACCAGCCAATTTTATTGATTCAGAGCTTATTTGGGAGCCCAAACAAGCATTACACACCATAATATAAAATAATAAAAATAAAACAAAATAAAATAAAATAAATATTTAAAAATAGAAATATACTATGATCAAGTCTACATCATGTACAAATGAAAACATTTTGAATTAGCAGTCTATAACAAGGTGCTTTCAGCGCTAGAAATGAGTTTATAATTACAAGAATTTCAAGTACATTGACACATGGGAAATATCCAAAAATACAATGAAAATGCCTCATGTGGAAATGACCACATGTCAAAAGAATAACAAGGGACTCCAATGGAGGTTAACAGATAATTTTTAGCCTTCTGAATTTGTCTCAAGGGTCCCATATCAGGCATAAAAATCAGCCATTCCTTCCTAGGAATCTTTCCCCCATCTTTTCTGACTAGTAAGTTTTCCTACTTGTGAAACTCTGAAAATAATATGTGTCTTGTGGAAATTGAACCCACTTCTCTTATGTTCATGTCAAGTGTACTAACCACTGATGTACTAAGGAATCTTGGAGATGAATGACTGGACATGGGTCAATGAACTCTACTGGTGTCTATGAAATACCCATTTGGAGGGTGAAAGCCTGTAATTTACAGGTGATAATGTTGTAGACGCCAGCAGTTATGATAACGCCTAGGGAAGTGGAGCCACACTCCAACAATACTCAGTGCTTTCCACTAATCAAGATATTTGTTTCAAGTAATGTAATTGTTACCAGTGTCCTCAATGGCCTTCCATTATTTCTCCAATCCACCAAAAAAACCCCAACATCTCCAGCAGCCCTTCCCTGGAATCCCCTTGGCAGGAATATTGTTTCAAGTATTATTCCTATTGGATTCCCCTCACCAAATATCCCTTGAAACCATAAACAATGCTGATTTTCAGGTCCAGTTTGTCTAAAAGCACTGTTTATCAGGATTTAGACTTTTTAGGCCATCATAAACACCCCTGCTTATTTTTTCTATTTGTGACACTATTGTGCTTGTAATTAATTCCATTTCTTTAGCCCTCATCCTTTGAGCTACCCATCCAAAAACATCCTAAAACTCTATCCAAAACCATATTTAACTTTCCTTTCCACATTGTCAGCCCTTTCAGCAGAGGAAATCTGGTTCCTGGAATCTAGGAGGCTGACAACACTTGGGTCAAATTTTTCCAAACTTGTTGAGGTGCCCAAACCCACTTGATTCAATTTAAATCTGAGGTTGGAAATCAATAAGATGAGGGTCACCAAAATGGGTTATCATGCTTCATTGAATCATCATTTTATGAAATACTCTGTACAATCTCACTCTCAATTTCTGCATGCCTCAGGTATAGTGAACAACCTCCTGATTCAAAAGATTGTTATTAAATTCTGGTTATCACTTCCCAAAAGGAAATCTAGTGAAGGACTCTGGTAAATCAAAAAATTTCTGTGGAAAACCTTTTTTTTGCTCATGTCTATGAGGTGAGATAGGAGCCTTGAAGGCACAAGAATAAGACCAACTGTCCAGGTCGGTACTGCATTTACAAGAACTTTCCAGGTCCCTGAAGTGGGATTCAATATGGCAGTTCCTGGAAAGCTGACTCATATGCATGGTCACTCATTTTTCCCATGTGAATTGATGATTTCAATGAAATATAGAAGCAAAAATCAACAACAATGACACAATCAAGGGATTTCCCAAGAAAATTAAATCAATGTTACACAGTAGTAAAATGAGCTATTCACCAGGACAATTCTTAGCACTTCACTGTCAAGGCCATCATGTATATCCTTGATATTTTTGGTTTGAAACATGTAGAATTTTGGTTGCATGTAACCCATATATACGCTCAAGTTGAACTATTGTGGAACTAAGTAACATGATGTGTATCAGTATGTACATCTCTTGAACTTGATAGGGTGGAATTATTAAGATTAGGAATACTTACTGTTAGAACACTTGTGGGAAACATTCATTGTGAGCCTGTGCCTCTATAGTGGCAACAGGACACAAGAAAGTTGGGTGTTTATTGAGTTTATTTCAGAGGAAAACAACTACAATAAACTGGCTAAGAAGAAAAGAGGAAGAGAATTTGTTTTTGTTATTTATTCTTTTACATTATGACTCAACTGATTTATCTCTAAGCTGGTAAGCTGAGGACAGGAGTAAAACTAAGAGCTAAACAGTTCGACAAGACTGGAGAAAGCGGTGATACACACGCCTCCTCTGGATGATTCAACAGAGGGTCATTGGAAAGAGGTGAATCAGGCCAGGTCCAGATTTTTTAGGGAGTAGACCCAAGGCTCTTTAAGTGGAAACCTATGTAGTTTTTTTGATGATAAAAACCACAGAAAAAAAAGGAGGAGGAGGAAGAAGAGGGAAAGAATCAAGTAAGTAGCAGGGGTGGTTCAGAACCACCTAGTAAGGAGAGTAAGAAAGAGAACGAGAAAAGATTAGCAGGAGAGATGACTTACTGGTAAGTGATGATGACACTTGATGAAGTGGGAAAATGACTTAACAGTAAGGGACCTCTGGATTCCTGGGATGTGATCTTGTTCTG
>LAVV01008712.1:7030-20223 GCA_001263375.1 Puccinia sorghi
GGGGGTTACAAGATCATAACATTAGGAAGAAATTCAAAAATAAATAAAAACCATGTTACATCACCAAATTAGAGAGAATAGGGGGTATCAAATATGACCAAATCTACCATTATGTAATTGACGGGTTTTCAAAAATCCACCCTTTTTAAAACATGTTTCTTCTTCACCAATAACCTCCTAGGACTCATTAATGAAAAAATTCCTTTTTTAATAATTGACTGGTTTCTAATTGTGGATTTGTTATATTTGATCCCTAATTATTAAATTCAACCATAAATTCGCTGAGAAATCAAATTTCAAAAACTTGGAAATGAGGTCATAAATTTCAAACTATCCAACCAGCTGGTTATTCCAAAATTGCTAAAGAAATTGCTCCCAGAAGGGAAAAACAAAAAGAAAGGTATGAAACCCCCCAAGAAAGGGAGCTTTGTTGAGATTAAACTGAAATGAATTAAGCCATTGGTTTCTAAGACACTGAAAGTGTGGAAGGATAACTCAAAATGTCTACAAGTGATTTGATATACCACCCGAAAAAATTCATTCATAAAACCAGGTGTAAGGCCAAGAAATGTAGGAATTTTACATCTCAGGGGAAAAATGAACTTGAACATTAAATTCTGGGACCTTTCAAGTTTATTAAAATCATGTGCAATTTGACCTCAAAATTAATTGATGAAAAAACAGATAAGGTAGATATTAATTGTTTGTAAAAACTCATTTTTATTGATATTAAAATTCACCATAAAATTCTACCCCTTTAACGTGTGGGAACAAAAATTACAATCACCCAATTTTCATACTCATTACCCCTTAAAATGTTATTTAAAAACCAGGTTTGTATGCGGAACACTGGGTCCGCTGTGAAGCACATTTTCATTGCTGCAACATAAAAGCTGGGTGTAAACACAGAATACCTGGGTTTATCAACACCCTTAAAGAATTAAGATTAAAGGAAAAAATAGAGTACATTAAATTAAAAAAAAGTGAAAATCCATTTTTTTTTTTTGGTATTGTGACTGAATTGTTTTATTCTTGGTTGGCTTAGTGTTGGTAAAATTCATGCTACAGACAAGTTCAGTTTTCAAAATCAACATGCCCAAGGTTAGCATAGCTCATACAGTCACCTTGCTACATCACCAGGACCAATCAATAAGCACCTGATGACAGGTGACATCAGGCTACTGAATTGATTCAATTCAGAAGCCTGATGTCACTTGTCATCTGGTGATCATTGATTGGCCCTGGTGCATGTTAGTATAGCTAATACATCTGCTACACTGCAGGTTAGCATAGGTGACGCTATGCTACAATGTGGTGTAGCTGATACAAAAGCTACACTACAGTTTAGCTTAGCTGATATGCAATCTATGCTACAGGTTAATTAAGCCTTTTTGATTGTTAAAACCACTCCAGCATTGCTAACTGAAAATCTGGTTGGCATTAGTTGTACTTTGGGGGGCTCACCTGATACTATGCTAATTTTATTTTTGTTTTATGAAAATCTTGTAGTATCAGTTGTCAAAAATTGGCACTAATGGTAGCTTTATAGTAGTGTAGCTTAATAAGCTAATGCTATGCTATGGGTAGTGTAGCTGACCCACTTTTGAGTTGAGGTTCAAGCTTAAGTTTCATTCTGATGCATTGCTTGCTGTTCAAGTCCTTACTCAGCAGTTGAATTGCATCCCAGTTACATAGTAGTCATAATGCACAAGGACCAATTGTATTTTGATGGCACTTAGGCCATGGCCAACATACCTTGCAAAACAATCACCTTACCGACTACAGACAAAATCAAGGCTGCAATAGCCAAGCTGAATTAGGCCCCAGCAGCCAAGCTGAATTAGGCCCCAGCAGCCAAGCTGAATTAGGCCCCAGCAGCCCAGCATGAGAAGATGGTCAATTGTGAGACCATGCTGGACAAGTGATGATTTTCACAGGCTGGCAAAAGGTACAGTATTGCATACCTTTTTTTATAACAATATCTTTTGAATTTTAGTACACATTTTATCAATACAATATAGTGGTTAGTGTGCTTCCATACAAAAAAATCAACAATGACTCTTCTATAATACCGAAGACGTGTTGCCACCGTTGGATAAGATGCTTGGGAATCGTCGGGTAGATTTGCCTACTATACGTAGGGGGCTGACCGCAGCTTATAGGCAGTGGGCAGTGTGCTGGCGAGCCGCCCTCTACCTGACCGGGCAACCGATTCACCGAGGGCGAGCCATACCGTCCGTTCCGACCCCTGTCCTCAAATCCGGCGAGCCGACCGCCGAATTCAATGGGGTCGAGAGGGTCGGGCAAGCTGTCCGGGCACTTCCGCTGTGTATTGCGATACGAACTTTTTTCGAACGACTTCACTCAGGGTGCATAATTGAAACTTTTACGTCGTGTGACTTTGTGATTTTATGATTCAATTTTAATTACACTACTTCCCATCTGGCTTCTTGAGCACATCACTTGCGTGCCGTAGCGATTGCACAGGTGACAGGCTCTCCATGCCGATTGTCTGATCGAAGGTTGTGGTTACCACGGTTCGCCGATGCTTGTTCATTACATGGCCGATGATTGTTGTAGACAAATTATTATTCACCAGCGGAGATTATTCCAACAGATAAATACAGCTAGTCCAACAATGCTGGCGGAATTGTCGCGTTTTTTTTTCTCGCCCCCGAATGCGAAGACTCTCACGGATTTGTATGGGCCACCGAACCCATTTCAAATCGTTCGGTGGGTGAGCACCACCAAAATTGCAACGTCCTCCGAGGGGGAAAAAATCGGGGGGGAAAAATATATTCTGAGAGTAAAAAAAGTTCAAAAATTGATAGAAAAACCGCAAGCTATATTGGATAAGCTGTTGAATCTCATACAACATAATAGCCCGGTTCACATAGGATAAATTTATCCCTTCTGAAGTTAAACGTCAGCAAGGTTTCCCAGCCAAATTGGTTGGCGCGAGGGGAAAAACCTTAATCGGACCTTGCTGACGAACGCCCTATGCGAACCGGGCTAATTAGTGCCCCAGTGTGGATTCCTCCTTAATTTCCTACTCGATCCTCAAACAAGTCAGTCTTTGCGGCGATGGGCAGTTTGGCCCCTCCGAATTGGGTCGAGCTCAAGGATCAACTTGACCACAGTTACCACATCAACGCCAACAACGCAACCCAGAAGTTCTTGTGGGTGATGGTTGCAATTTTCCCGGTTGCTATAATTCTTCATGTAGTTGCGGCCATCAAACGAGGTCGACAGACTGGCTTTTGGCTTGCTCGGCGAGACTCTGAAGGATATATTGAGGAGAACAGACACGTCCTGATTCACGGCTTATCGGCCATCAAGACCACACGTAAGTGCAACATACAGTGTGACACGTAGGACGACTTTTGCTGCTGTAATCTCTGGAAATGACGTCTGATTTTTCGAACAGTTGCTTGTATCGCGATTATTTTAATACAGCACGACATCAGGACTCACCTTCGTCATTATGGCGTCGCCCTTCAAGCTAGCGGCTTTGCTATAATGCACATCCTCAATTGGCACAGAAGTCAGTGATCGCGTTATCTTGACACGTTTGAATAAACTCTTGCTATGATTGGCACTGATGGGCGACTTGGATGTGATACGCGTACCGTTTCTTTTTTCTAAAGCCTGGGCTTCCATTTATTCTATGCCTCCGACAAGTTTATATCTCAACTTGAATCAAGCTGTAAAGAGAAGCGGATCCCATCAAACTGATCGGATATTGCCTCCTTGGCTATTCAACCTTGGCTTGATAGGCGGATCAATATATGGAGTGATACTCACGGCGGTAACCGCTAAGATCATTTGTGCTTCCATCGAGCGTGGAAACGTTATTTACGGTGTTGTTTCTGCGATGTTGGATGAGAATATTGGTCTCATGCAAAATCCAACTCCAGAATCTAAGAAACTTATGATGGAAAACGCGATTGCTATTCTCAAAGGCAGTGACGAGATGTATCAAGAAGCCCACCGCATCCTTCGCGCGTTTCAGTATCTAATTTGCGGCTTTGTCGCGATCAATACCATCAGTGTCACTCTGTATTGGTGGTCATTGAAGGCAATCGTCCGCTGCTTGAACGACCAGCTTCGAACCTATCAGCGGTGTCTTCAAAATCGAGATGAAGCAATACAGCTAGGAATGGTGTCAGTACGCCAAGAGCCGGCTGACGATAATCCAACAAAATCCGATCACTCGCCCCGAATCAAACTGAAGGAGTCACGTCGTGAGATTACATCCTGGTACTATGCCGCGAGCCAAGCGGGGAGCAGGATAAGCGGCGTCCATCGCAACCACTGGAAATCGTGGTTTCCGAGCTTGAGGAGTGATGACGTTGCTGCCGATCATTTAATCTGGAGATCCTCCTTGATGCGTTCAATCAAGCGCGAAGGAAACAGCTTCAAGTCACAACTACGTGACGATTATGCGAGACTTCGGCGTTGCAAGACTAACACACTCTGGCAAGCCGTGTTCATCACATTAATGAGCTGGGCGTACACTTCCATGGGAATCGCGCTGGGTAAGTGAACCTGTTGATCCAATTTCGAGCACACGCCCCTGCAACTGGTCTAACCCAGTTTTTGAAATGCAGCAGCGAATGCTTTTGATGCACCTGACCGAACGAGCGTTTCACAAGAAGGGTTCTATATTATGATGTGGTCTAATACAATCTGGGTAATCGGTGGGACTGCATTGGCCGCGGTAAGCCAGACTTTGGGACCCGGAATGTGAGCAGTTTGAAGGATGCTGATGTAATAATCTTGTTCGTCAGATTTCTGCTCGCGTCGCATTTGTAGGAAGTAGCTCAGCTGCTACTGGAAAAGCCGCCTCTGATGTGGAGTGTCAAGCAACAAAGTCATTTGATTATTAATTGACAATTCGCTTCCCGCAGAAGCACTTCATACATACCTTTTTCTCTTTCTGTCAGCTCATACCCTTGTTTATTCTTTCTTGCTTTTCTCATTTCTATTCATTGTAATTGCATTTCCTCTGGTCACCTCTTCGCCTAATTGTATAAGTGGATGGACAATCCGCTCTTAGTTCTTACCTTCTTCTAACTGCCGGTGGTTTCTTTTTGCGAATCTTGCTCGTTATTGCCTGCACCTCAGATGGTTGAAATTCTGGTGTTTTCGCTCTTCACTCTCGTGTCTGTGTCTTTTCTCAAGCATGTCACTCATTAACTGTCAGACTCCTTTTCTGATCAACCTGCCTGGTTGGTCTTCTTACAACCACAATACAATCCTTTGTACTTAGTCTACTTAAGCTGCACCCTAAAGATATAATAGAAATCATCTGTTCTGACTAAACATTTCGTTGAGCTAGCACTTGTGCCTCATCTAAAGACTCCCCGTGAAGGTGCTTGAGCCTCTTCAATTGAGTACATAAGTCATTATTTGCTATTGGCAAAACATTATTCTTTTAAGGCGAGAGACGTCGGTGATGAGATCACGAGAGAGCACAGAGCGAGCAAGAGGCAAAACCAACCTGAGAGAAATGGGAAGTGAGAAAAAAAAGAAGGAATTTAAGGTTGGAGATAAGGAAAGGATAAACCTGAGACGCGAGTAGTGGATCAGTTGGGATGGAGAAAGGAAACCAAAAAGAATGAATGAGAAAAAGAGAAACGGTAAAACGTGGCCGAAGGTTATTTTTCTAATGATCAATTAGGTTTCAGTTCTACATGCGGCGCAGCAGGTTGGACCTATCCGAGACTACAGACTGTCCGCTCAACAATTATTATCTTATTTTTGGCCATCTTGGCAAGAATTCTTCACACATATCCTAAATAAGATTTTCCTATAGATCTTGATTGTTCTTTGAATGCCGCTGGAATTTATCCTAAAATCAATGTATTACCTCTCTAGTTGCGCATTGGATGCTTCCCTCCCAAAAGAAAGTGATCTCAAATCAAGAAATCAATCCGACGCGCATCCGGTTTGGATAACATCGACGGTTAATAGGCCTGAATTTCATCAGGGCCGCATTTTGTGTCTGGCGAATTACTAAGTGACTTTGATATGCCAGGTGGCATGTTTAAACCTTCTTAAGAGCTTGTCTCAATTGGTCGGATTTATAATTGTGAATTTCGACCTATGGTGTGGCCGATATAAGGAGGCGCATTTGAGCATGCTCGAACCCCTTCAGATTTTAGACTCGATTTACTTAATCAATCAAGACGTCTCGTGAATTTTGTGGTGTTAATGAGAATGCAGCTGGTCACAGAGGTGCGATAAATAATTTACAAGACTTGATTTTTAAACAATCATATCCAAGCAAAATCAATTTGCTCCCGTTGAGCACTTACACCATGATCTACAGGGATAAAGAGAAAGAGAAGAAGCACGCCTAGCGAGTAAAACTAACAACACGAGACGGGGCACCTAAGCCATCAAGGAAGAAAAATCTACAATCTTAGAAATAGACATGTTTATGCGTAAGATATCTTTGGAACAAGGTCATGATGAACTTGACCACCGATCCTCTGGACGTTCAGAATGATGGAAGGGTGGAGCGGAGTCCGTTTAGGGAGAGCCTACGTGCTCGAAGGCTGGGTGCGGGAGTGCCCCCGTAGAGTGGTGAAGGGCGACTTAGAGGTGTCTGACGGCCTAGCCGCTCCAGGTACGGCGAGAGGCTATCGCCGCTCAATACTGAGCCAGTGTAGATCCAGTGTTGCCCCCTGCCGAGCATTGGAGAAGACTCGTAAACATCTTGCACGAATAACCCTGGACCCGGAGTTTGTTTCGGCGCCTGGAAATCGCGCGGGGATGCAGCTGATTCCATGCTAGCATGCTGATGTGTCAAAAGGGTTGATAATACAGGAGAGTCAGTAATTTCGGAATGAAAGTAAGGGGCCACAGAAGTTTAATTTTTGTGCTCCAGATTATAACTTACTTCACAACAGCTGGCTTTCCTTTGACCCTTCATGTTTTGGGCAGGCTCCAAACAGTTGAAATTTTCTTGGTATAAGCCAATTTCTTGCTTGTGGTTTCCATTATCCTGGTTATAATTGGGGTTTCCTTGACTTTGGCTATTTCCTTGACTCTGATTGGTTCCTTGGTTTGGGTCATTCCCTTGGTTTTGCCCGTTTCCTGAGTTCAGGCTAGTTCCTTTCTTTTGAATTTTTCCCTGGGTTTTCCCAATGTTTCTTTGGTCTTGCCCATAGACTGCTTTATTTTGAACATTCCTGCCTTGTTTGGTGCTATTGATTCCTTGATTCTGGTTAATCATTCCCGGACCATGGCTATTCATTCCCTGATTGTGGTTATCCATTCCCTGACTCTGGTTGTTCATTCTTTGATTCTGATCGTTCATTTTTTGATTCTGGTTGTTCATTCCCTGGTTCTGGTTATTCATTCCCTGATTCTGATTATTCATTCCTTGATTTTGGTTCTTTCCTCCTTCCATATTTCCTTGGTTTTGACATTGGCCTTTGTTTTGGCCGCTCATGTTCTGGCTATTCATTCCTTGGTTTTGGCCATTTCCTCCCAGCATTGCTTGGTTTGGGACATTCCCTCCTTTATTTTGGTCATTTCTTCCTGGATTCTGATTATTTATTCCATGATTTGGACCACTCCCCCCTTTGTTTTGACCCATCGATCCTTTGTTTTGACCCATCCCCTTGTTTTGGCCATTCATTCCTTGGTTCTGGTTATTATATCCCGCTTGGTCTTGACCGTTCCCTTCTTTGATTTGAGCTTGGTTGAGGTCACCCGCTCTATTGTATTGGGGATTAATTGCGGGGCTTGGGTGACTCGGAGGATGAAAAGTGGCCCCCTGGTTAATTCTGCTTGATGGGTAGGAATACACAGACCCCTCATCACCATGGCTCGAGTGCCTGTTTCCAGCCCGCTGGAAACTCTGCTGACCTGCAGCCGATGGACTCCTGAGATCACATAGCGGGGAAAAGGAACAGAATGGGGAAACACCACACCAGCGTGAGCCGTACATTAGACTGAAGAGGCCAAGCCGGGTCATTGGCAGAATGAGGAGAGGGAAATCTGGATAACAAAACGTACATCAACGCGCTTATCGGCGATGCGCTAGTGCTGCACAGCCCTCGCACATGAAGTTGGCGAATGCGTTGGATTCGCAACATTTCGTTTGCGTATTTTTCTTGGGCTCTGATTTCAGCTTTGAGGAGCTGATTAGTCCCGCAGCGTTCATCCAAGCCTGGATACCACGTTTTAGCACGAGTCACCATGTTTGTGCAAAGAAAGAAGAGAGTGATTGTTTGGGAAGTTAATGAAAAATCACTGAAGGCAGCCGCTGGGGCTCGAGATGGCAAGTAAAAGTCAAATAATGTTTTCTTAGAAATTGGCTAAGGAGTCGTGAGGGCTACTGGCTATCAAGCGCCCCTTATATCAGCAGGTATGGCGCAGTTGAGGGACTAGATGAAGCGGCTTTTTCAGAGAACGATTAAAATCGCGAACCACTTGATAACTACGCAAGCCGAGCGATAAGGCATATACATCATCTTCGAGGGCCTTTGAGACTCGGAAACAAGTTTGACCTCACACTGATAATGTTGAGTCAAAGGTGACATCATGTACTTGAGCAATCTAATTTCTGTTTGCTTGTTTCATTTCCATTCCAAGTGATGTTAACAACGTGCGAGATAAGCGGTATTTGATCGAATCGTTTCGTCGCCCAGGCAATGCTTCGGCAGGTTCCTACGAGACGTACCTGAATCTACGCTCTCGACCGAACTTGTCAAGTCCCTAATATTTGCCTTGAGCGCGGGGCGGGGCGGGCCAGTTGGCAGCGAGACTTCGAGAGACGGTGGGACTTCTGAGCAGCCCCGCGTGTAACGAAATGGGCTTTGTGATGTGGACGAGCTTTGCTCGGCTAGATCGCACAAATAAATATTATTTCCTAGTACTGATGATTCTCTAACTTAGCACAAGATCCCCCTTGTGGAAGCATGTGGGCTGTGTCAGGGGCGGCGAAGCCGCCTTCCCGCTGGGAGGGACTTGCGAATGAAGTCAGAATTTTGGAGGAAGCAGAAAGTGTAGTTTGGCTGGAGGCAACTTGTGTAAGCCTCCCTGCTTTCCGCTACAGAGCTGGCGCAGAGTGAGATTGACATTTCGTCATTTGGCGGGGGTGTTCTCAAGAATGAGGCAGATTGTCAGGGTGATCAGGGAGCAGGGGCATGAGGCAGGGTGCAGGGAAAGAAAAGGTTTTGATTTATGAAAATCCGAAGAAGCAGTGATACGAGTATGAATATGAAAACAAAATAAACCCCATGACAGAGACGGATGAAAACAGAGAGCCTATGAATAACAATTGTGTGCACGCGTCTGAGAGTTTCCGTGACTACGCGACGCGCCTGCTGAATGAACTACTAGAATTTAAATCTGTAGCTACATAAATGGAGAAAACCCATACAATCTGGGCATAAACCAATCAAAATTTAAGACAACAAAAGTTTCGGATTCGAGGTTTTCGCCTTGGAGATGATAGGTCTTGTCTTATTCTTTCCACCTCTGCCTGTATAAATTGTTGAACATGAAAGAAAGACTGGAATGCACTGCAAACCTTAGGCGAGGATCTACATACCAAGATCCCTCTACATACCAAGATCCCCACAAGCTGCCCAAGGATCCTCCGAGTATCACCAAAATCTGCAATCTTTTCAATGTCTTCTTGGTGCAATTTTTGTTCTATAGACTTATAATATTCTCATTTGGAAAAGTTGCGCAAACCAAATGTCATGCGTCTGCCAACCCAAAAAACTAGACAGATTCAGTTGATTGAATCACAACTGGTTAAGTTCAAAGATGATGTGAGTTCTTGTCTCAAGATGTGTTCAAGACAATTTGGCACATCTCAAAGTGAAAGGTTCAATGGGGCAATGGCTATTTGGCTCTCAATAGCCCAGTTCACGTAGGTGCTTGCTTGTGCATAATTTTTTTTTGAAAAGTATCACCGCATAAAAATTCAACCTAAAGATTTAGCACAACTAAAAAAAGAAAGAAACACAGCATTCCAAAACAAAATGTTGGAATCACAACCATCGCACACCTCTGCTACCCACATTCCAGCCCACATCACTGCAAAAAAAACTTGCTCAACTGCCTGCAGTTGACATGCAGAAAGTACCAGGAAGCTTCTGTTGTTACTCCAACCATGCTCCAAAATTGAATCAACCAAGCTTTGATGCACAGTCACTGTGCAGACTGCACTATAGAGTGACTGTGCCAAAAATTCTGCATAGGACAACATTTGGAGTTTGGATGGAAGCTTGGATGGAGAATGCTGCATGTCAACTGAATGCAGTTGATCAAGTTTTTTTTGGAGTGCCTTTTTTTTTTTTTTTTTTTTTTTTTTTTTTTTTTTTTTTTTTTTTGTGGGATGATGGATATATTGGGTAGGAGAAGCTTATTCTCTGTTGAATATTGGAGGAACAATGTTTTAAAAATTAGGGGATGTTTGCTGCAGCAATACATCTGGCTTCAGGACTCCAAGAGGATGATGCATCAGTAAAATTTCATCAAGACCAAGTCAGAGGACTCTTCTTGAATCAAAAGTTTGACAAAAAAAATTCTCAATAAAACTGTATTTAAATTTATCTATCAGTTGGAAGGGTTGATTATAATATTTTGAAAATAAGACACTGTGTCATCCTGGTGAAAGCCATGCCTCTTCATTTTATAGTGTAATCTCCTTTCCTTTCCTGATCCTTTGATTATTGCTCTCACAAGGGGACCATTCCCAGCACTTCCAAGGAAGTGCCATAAATCATGTTTTTTCTGAAACATTTCAGAAATTATTTGGAATTTTTGCATTAAAAGAAGAAGGAAACAATGTGATGTATATCTGAATTCATTGCTGAATTCATGAATAATTTTTTGATGATTTAATTTCCAACTCTGATAATAATTGATATCATGCTGACTTGAAAATTTAACACTCATAATTATTACATTTTCCCTTTTTTTTCTTGAGGGAGGGAAGCCACATAATAATTTATGGTTTATCATTCAGAAAATTTTGATTTGAGCTGATGGATTGATTTTTTTAATTCATTGCATAACTTTCTGATTTTAAAGTCATAAAATAAGTCCTTCAATTTCACTATGTCCAAGAAAATCAGACTTTGAACCAGTGGATCTAAAATTTCCACCAGAATAAACTTTCAAGTATCATTTTTCTTGAAAAACATAAGCAATCCAATGATTGAATCGTTGGTAGTCTCTGCCAACCTTTGTCCCCAAATGTTTGACCATCATGTCTATTAAACATTTAAAGAAGCATAATTCCAAATTTTACTGCATGATTTGAAAATTGAACCAATGTGATGAGCAAGGTTGTAGATAATAGATTGCTAACTGGGGAATGTACAAATGTGCAGAGGCTGGAGATAAGCCCCCAGTTGGGACACCCCTGGCAAGTCCCAGATGGGCTTAAAGGATGACAAAATTATCCCCCTTTAATTCCCAAGTCCCTAGTGGACTCTGAATCTTCCCGGGAAGCATTAAAAACCCTGGCTGCTGCAAATAAAGTTTGCCCACTCACTACTTCCGTTTCCTTTGGTGTCATCGGTGTTTGCTGGAGGCCTCAGGGAATCTGCTATTGAATTGATTGACCAAGTCCTTGCAGTTCTTCAGGTTTCCTACCGGTTCCCAGGAATTTTCTTGTGGGCCAAATCCTTTCCAGCTAGCCAAGTACTGTTGTTTCCAGTGTTTCCAAAAGTCCAATATCTCTTCCACTTCCCATTCCTTGTTGTCATCAATGGTGATGGGGTCCGGTGGTTGTTTCTGGCACCCCTCAATTAGATCCGGTTGACGCTTCCAAAGCAGTGATACATGGAACACTGGATGAATACTGAAAAAAGAAGCAGGTAGGGTCAGTTCATAAGCAGAGGAAGATATGACTTTTGAGATAGAAAATGGCCCTAGCCACCGGTTGTCCAACTTGGCGCATGGTCTGGTTGTTGAAATGTCCCGGCTGTTGAGCCAAACCTGGTCCCCAACCTTTCAATCTGGGTTGATCCTGATGTGCTTTTTGAAGTGGTGCTTCATTTTTTCCTGTGATTGGTTCAGGTACTCCTTCAATTATTCTTGGACTTCACCTGGTTTTTTGGGGTGTTCTTTGACCGGCAGACATTGTTTGGATGAGGGGAAACGGCCATAAGATAGGTTGAATCCATAGTTTTCCTTAAGTGGTGAGATGCCGGCGGAGGCGTGGTCCTGGTTTTTGTGGGCAAACTCGGCAGTTGGCAGCAACTGCGCCCAGTCCTCTTGATGGTACCTGACAAAGTGTTGCAGATATTGTTTGACTGCTTTGTTGAAAAATTAAGATTTGCTATTGGTCTAGGGGTGAAAGGCTGTTGAAGGGTGTAACCTGATTCCTAGTTGACAATCAAGTTCTCGGGTGATCTGGGAGATGAAGACTGAGCCACCGTTGGAGACAATAGTTTTGGGGGTACCATGCAGTTTCCAGACGTTTTCAAGCATCAGACAGGCAAGACCTTTGGTGTTGAGTGCTTTGTTGAATGGTAGGAAGTGGGCCATCTTTGTGAGCCGGTCTACTACCATTAGGATGCTATCAAAACCATCAGACAAGGGGAGGTCGGTGATCATATCATAGTTGATGTCATTCCAAGGTCCAGCAGGTATTGGGAGTGGTTTGAGCAGTCCAAGCGGTTTCTGCGTGCTGGGTTTGGTTCTCTGAAAATAATCACATCCGCCCACCTAGCAGTTGACAAGCTACTTGATTGAAGGACAGGTAAAAAAGTGTTGCACTAGGCTGAGGGTCTTGGCGCATCCAGGGTTACCAACCAGCTTTGAGTCGTAATGGCTTTGGATGATTTCTTTTCGCAATTCTGAGTTCCTTGGTACCACGATCTGGTGTCCATGGAAGAGGATGTTGTTCTTAACAGTGTACCTCAACATATTTTGTTTCAGACCTCTTGAGGCAGAGGATTTGAATGAGTCCAGTAACAAAGTGTAGTCCTGGTCCTGTGGTCCCACTTTGTAAATTGCCTTGACGAGTTTGGTGTCTGTCCAGATTTCCTGGGGAGAAAAGGGATAGCCAGCTGAGACAGGTAATAATTAAAACAAAACTAACTCACATTGCGGGGCTAGTGTACTGTTAGGCTCTGCAATAGAGCAAACAGTATTGGAAGTACACACCCCCTTGTCAAGTTGCCTAGCTCCCCTCGAGGGATCCTGGTCCC
>LAVV01008723.1:0-13192 GCA_001263375.1 Puccinia sorghi
GCAGGTTCAGTTGCCTCGGGGGCGGAAATTTGGGGGCAGGTAGGAGCGACGTCCTGTTTGGAACAAACTGTGAGAATAAAGATTTGTGAAGATGAGGAGTGAAGGGGGCACGCACTTGTGAACGTTGAGCGTCGGCGCCCGCCTCAGCGGTAGGCACTTCGGTCTTGGCCTCATCGCCATCTTCCTTGGGGCCGTCGGGTTTCTTGAGTTTCGGGCTCATGGGCTTCAAAACAAATGCCTGAATTTTGTCCAAGATGTTTCCACGCTCCTTGCGGGGTGTGGTGGCATCTTTGGGAGCCTCAGCAGGGGCATCGGAAGAAGCAGCTGGTTGGGCTGCGTCTGCAGTCGCATCAGGTTGGGCTACGGGGGTTTCGGTGACTCTACAAAGGAGTGGACAGATGTTTAGATGTTAGTTGGGAGAAGGGGCGTGACAGGGGACAAGCATGTGCTCACGGGGCGGCAGCTTCAGGTGTAGTTCCTTCAGGAGATGTGGGGGCCTCGCCTTCGAGCTTCTTCTCGGTGGCTTGAGGATGGGGCTAGGGAGAAGGTGCAGACAATGTCAGCACAATAAATTCCAACATGAAGGTGAAAACACCCACTTTAAGAATTTTGTTGAGAAGATCGGAGAATGGCTTTCGGCCTTGCTTCTTCTCTTTCTTATCTTCTGGTTTGGCAGCCTCCGCAGATTGAGGTTCGTCAGCGGGATGGGTACCCTCAGCAGGTTTAGATTCGTCAGCGGGCTTAGATTCTTCAACGACAGGTGGTTCGACGGGCTGGTCATAAAGGGTGAATGGGAAAGTGAGCATAAGATAAGGTGCAGTCGGCATGCCAGGGGGTAAGAGAAAATAATGTGACAAACCGCTGGTGTGGCAGCCACCTCGGCCTCGGCAGCGCCGGTGGTAGCTTTGTCACCAGCAGCGGCAGAGGAGTCGGTTGCCTGAAGAGGGCGAAATGGTTAAGTTAAAAGGGAAAGGAGGTTTCATTACTACGGAAAGGACGCGACTAACCTTCTCAGCGGCGACGGTGGCTTCAACTGGGGCAGGCAGTAATGATTCGGTGGGAGCAGGGGCAGCAGTTGACTCGGTGGGAACAAGGGCTTGAGGAGAGGACATTGTGATGAGGGTGTGTAGGTATCAGAGATAGGAACGACAAGGTACAACTCCAAAGTGGAAAAGAGGGTGAGGAGGAAGAAAGGATCGCTGAGAGCTTGAGACGGTCAAGAGGTTTGTTTGAGTGGTTCTCAGTGGGAAAGAAGACGACAAACGTCAGATGATCAAGCCGAAGTGTCTGTTGACCAATTTGCGATGGAAATACGTATTTTGAAACAGATAAATCCATATACAACCATAGAAAGGGAGGTGTATATACATACAAATCAATAGTTTAATCAGCTGCAAGCGCTGCCGGCGGCGCTTGTGCCCCTTCAATTGTATTCGGTGGAAGTTAATTCAAAATTTCAACTGGTCACAAGACCCACTGGGTGGCTGCAGACACTCCATCTGTGGGTATCCGGAAGAATAGCATACTGGATCGACGGTCGTGTGTAAGAAGTCTTAAGTACAATGCCAAGGACGGTTAAAATTCATCTTGGCCGTGATCACCTTGTAAATTCAAGTCCTCTTGTTCTTCCCACAAAACTTTGCAATCTTTGTGGAAACACAAATCATGTTTGGTCAGGGAGCCTGCAGGAATGTCAAACAAAGCTTGGCATTCTTTTCTTTCTTGTGGGATAATGGATGTCAGCAGTCAGCTAGTCCAGACAGCGCTTGGCCTAGTGGAGTTTATCCTGCCCTAGAATAGAACCAGGACAGGCAAGATGTCACATGCAGCAACCGCGAAATCTAACCAGAAGTAAGAAAAGACCTTCAAGATTGAAGATAAAACCTTAAAGTTTTGTAGAATTACTAAGTCCAACCACTTTGTCCACTTGACCATTGGGGCTCATGTACTCTAAACCACTTGACTTACTTGTATTAGGCATTTCCTCAACTCAAACAGGAACTAATATTGATAAGTTCTAGTTTTGTTATATTTTCTTCTTTTTCTCATTTACTCAAGGGAACCTGTACAGTTCTGGCATGCTCAGCCTGCCCAGCCCCTCTACTATCGAGGCCTGTTATTTATCCTCCCCCTATGCGGTTGAGTTGAGAGTTATTTCAGTGAGGTTTACTTCAACTCAAGACATTCAGAGTAGAGTCACTCAAAGAGATCTACTCTGACAGTGGACATCTCTGACAGGAAAATTTTGAATTCTGCTGCATGTTCATTGCAAGTCCACTAACAATCTAACAAAAAAAAACATCAGAGTGTGTCTGCAGCATCAAACTAGCTGGCTCCAAGGCCTCAAGAGGACATCTGTGATGCTGAAAAAAAAAATGAATGAATTATCTAAGTAGACAAAAGCCAACAGCCTGAAAATTAACATTTCAGGGGCCAAATGAGCAATGGATGCCACCCAAGTTAAGCTAGAAAGTCTCCACAAATATTTGAATTCTTCCTTCATTTTTCCAGACTTTCATTGGGGGGAAAAACTAATATCTAAGGTTTCAAGGTTTTGTATTGGGTTTTCAAATAAATATTAATGGTGGGAGTATTTTTTTTCCATGCTTCACAGGGTGATCTTTGTTCCTATTAAACAGGGGAACATTTTCCAAACTGAAACCACACCAGATAGGTGAGCTCTTTCAATATAAATATTTGGATGTCATTTGTGAATCAGTTCTTCTCAAAAAAAACTGCAGAAATAATGGAAATAACAGCTTCTCAGCTCTTTGTATGACACTTTGGTACTTTCAACAGACAAGCAAAATTATATCACTGTGCTGAAGGATGCCACTCCCTTGCAAAAATATGACCACAAAAAGGTTAAGCTCACACTCCAGAAAACCAAATACTACACTGGGAGTATGATGCAGGAGATAAACCCCGTCAAAACCAAATACTGGATATGCAGAGGTTTTGGCAAGGGGTGATACCAACAGAACTGTATGCTTTAGATTTGAAATACGAATGGAAGGAAGCAGCTGGCAAGGACTTGATCAGGCTGACTCTAATGGAGGTGGTGGTCTTTCAGAAACTACTTCACAAGGAAGATGTGTGAGCTTAAATCAGGAAGCTTTAGGGATCTGACCAATATTCCAGGAAGGAGAAATTGAAAGGGTGGTTTTTATAGCACTACTCTCAAGGTAGGAGGAGAATATACACTAGGGTACTTACTGTAAGCTGGTTTGTGAATATGATGAGTATTTCAGGGCCAAAGAAGGCCTCCTTTTATACTCTGGAGGTCCCCTCAAGGAGCTAATAGAGGGTTAAAGTGTATTTCACCATTCTTACATCAAATAATGACATAATGGCTTCATCCTGCACCATAAAAGTGCATTTGGTGTACTTGAATTCATGTATGACAGGGAAATTGTAACCTTATTGAATACTTCTCAGTGTTAGGTTTTCAGGCAAAACTAAAGTGAATTACAATCAGTTTAGACAAGAGAGAGACAGAAAAAAAACAGAATATGAGAAGGGAAAGAACAAGAGAAATACCTAAAGGATCAAGTGGACTCTGAATTGGACGAAGGGAAAATAGGAAAGATGACAAGCAAGCAAACAAACAATTCCACCACAAACACTCTCAGAAGCAAACACACAAGTTTGTCGACTGGCAGCTGGTGAGATCTCTGGGTTGATGCCGTGTTGAGCTTGAAGAGACAAGGCAAGGTACTCGGATGATGAAGTTCCGAGTGAGATCTGGAGCATCACTCGTCTGAGCAAGAGCGGCTAAGTGATTGACGCTGCGGACTTCTTTGCATGCGCAGCGCGCGCAGAGTGGGATTCTGACACCTATGACGTGCTCCGGAAGGGCGACAAGGGGGCGGCCCGCCCATCCGCAGTCAATGGGGCGGGCCATATGTCGCCTCTTGGGCGTCACACCCAACCAGGTGTGTAGGAGGTGTTGGATACGGAGAGCAGGTTGGTAGAGTGTAGCTCAAATATGGCTGAGGTGGGTCAGACAGAAACTACCACAGGTGACCATAAACCCCATAACTTGGTGGTGCAAAAAATTCTAATTGTCCAAGCTTCATTGGCAACACAATATGTGCTCAGATTCGCTGAAGGATAAATATACATATGTCTAACATAGAAAGATAAGGAAACAAAGACACCCACAAAAAAAAAAAAAAAAGGGAAAGGCATGATCGAGTGAGAAAGAGAGAGACAAAAGACGAAGGACAAAAGCGCAAAAAACATGCGAATAGAAAGACGAAACGACTGAGACTCTAGTATACAGAGAACAAAGTGTGGTGAAAATGCGAAGATGAGAACGACAAAAGAGGATGGATGAGACAATATTACAAGTGTATTCGAAAAACGATCGAGGGGAAGAGGATTAGGAGATTTCTTGGGGCGAACTTTCTGCTGCTCTATGGGCCGTTATGGGCGAATGAGTTACCGGTGGGAAGGTGCAAGGGTACGAAGTTGAAGAGAGAAAAATAGTCTTAGAAAGGGGGGGGGGGGTTCATCTGGGGCTGTTAATTTTGAGGATAGGATGGTCGTTGAGTAGAGGATGGGAGCCTTCCTCGAGGTCTCTGGGCGAGGCGGTGGCGGGGTTGAAGGGCCGTTGCTTAGTATGGAGAGAGTTAATCTGGAGGGGATGAGACTTTTCAGTATCATCATCGTCGCGAGCTTGTCCTTGATCATCATAGAATTTTCGATGGTGGTGGTGGTGACGATGGTGGTGTTGTCTCTCATCATTATTGTCATCCGGCTCAAACTGGCTAGTGGGAATGATCAAGACATCCGGGCTCTTACTCGCATATTTCCTCTCTAACTCGATCTTTGCATAGTATCCGCCTCCGATCAGTGTGATCAATATCCCCAGTAGGTTCAATGGGGTGATCACTAGGTCAAAAATGATGATAGCAAGTAGAATCGTCAGGACTTGTTTCACATTGGCTATTTTTGAATAAAAAATAAAAAATAAAAAGAGAAATGAGTCAGTACTAATGTTGATATGTGGGAAAAAAAAAGAAGAAGAAGAATGCTGACCAGCAACGGTCATGGTGAGAGCGCTAGTTTTCTTGTTAGCAGTGAAGCTGACGACGTTGAGACCGAAGGCGATGAGGCCGTTGACGAATAGGGCCAAGAGCTTCCTACGATCCATATGAGACTGAGCAAAGATGTGAACTCTATTCATTTCCCCGGTGAGATAGGCATATAAGATGCATTGGATGAATGCGAGGGGGGACATGCGCATGAGGAGGTCCAATGGGTTGAGTCTTAGTCTGCCCACTTGTATCACATTGGTGACCACCGTCTTGAACGAGGCTAGGATGGTGCCGAGTAGTGTGAGTAGTAGCCCCGGTAAGGTCCATCCGTAATCTCCATAGGTGGATAGGCCCACGCCAAGGACTACGATCAAGAGGGAGAGATAAGTTTGGAGGGGATATGATTTATTGAAGTAGATGATGGAGAGGATGATGGTGAAGAGAGGAGTTGTGGCTCTGACGACTTGATGGAACTACAAGAAAGAGTGATGAGTGAAGATGAAGTGATTATTCGTATCATGGTAAAAATCAAAAACAGCTTACGGGGACGGTGACGAGATGTAAGCTGAGGTTAGAGACGGCGATGTTGACGGTATAGAGGATGCTGAAGGCGATGAGGATGAGGGAGTGGTTTCTTGAGAGTCTCGCGGCGGAGAAGAGGCCGTTAGCATGTGCGATCTGAGTGCCGATGGTACCGGCGAGGGTGTGAATGGCGGTGAGTGACCAGGGGAAGGGGAAGGAGATGAGCACCCTCTTATTGAATATGGTGAGGCCGAGGTTGAATGCAAAGTAGTATATCAACCAGGCGGTTGAAGAGTCACATTTCTTGAAGAGAATAGATTGTGTTTTGAGTTTGAGAGTGGTGTTAGTCGTTGTTGTTGTTGTTGTTGTTGTTGTTATTGTTGGTTTTGTTGTTGTTGTTGTTGTTTGGTTCTGTTTGGCTGAGAATGGCCAGTGTGGAGAGTGATGCCTTTGGTTGGTTGTCATTTGTTTTTTGTTTCGGTTTTGTCTGAATCAAAAAAATAAATAAATAAATACTCTTCACTTTTTATTAACTCTTATCTCATCAAATTTATGACAAACAGCTAATCAGAGAGACAGGCTGGCTGAAACTGATCAATATAAAAATAAAAAATCATCTTCCAAGGAAGAAGCTCTTTTCTCAATCTCAAGTCTTAAAAAAGTTTTATTTACTTCAAACATAAAGAAAGACAAGATATGCGTGTAAAGAGAGAAAAAATAAACACATTTTCAAATTTAAGCCCGAGACTGTCGACGGTTTTTCCGTTTGCGACTAGAGCCAGCCTTCTTCTTTCTACCAGCCAGGAAGGCCATAGCATCCTTATGATTCCTGCCCAAGAAGTCTTCCGGCTTCACCTTGTACACGCGCACAATCCAATTCTCAGATGTGAAGGCCTCCTCTAACGTATCTAACGTCGGTCCTACTTGCGGTAATACTTGTCCTCGTACTCGATCTTGCGCTCGTTGTCCACCAAACAATTTATGAAAATCATAGTAGCTCTGTGAATGCCAAACAAAACTCAATCTCAGGTAAAATAAATAAAATAAAATAAGTCTCACTAACCATCTTGTACATTAAACAATTCCTCATCGTAGCTGAAGCCTCATCATCCACCTTATATTCACCCCTCTTACTAAAGAAAGAGCTTTCCTGTACTTCATTTGGCCAAACCCCTTCCGCAATCCTCACCATCCAAAGGAACTTATTGATATCATCACCACTGAATCCCAACAAACCCCCAAAGATCACCAACACATAATCCACATCGTGTTTACGCAAGATAGGATACGATACCTCTTCCTTCGAGGCCATGGCTTTTCCTACCGTCGCAATGCTTCCAAAACAAAAAAAAATCATCATCATAAGTAACTGACCATAGTAAGCCATCATGAGGAAACGTACTGTGTGTTGTTCCAAGTATTATTATCTACCAACGTGGTCCGATCTGCCATCCCAGCGATTTGATATCCATAATCCCACCAACTCATGATCTTAGCATCCTTCTTGGTATTCATCCTCAACCAATAGTAAGCCTCCCGAAAGTCATCAATAATGTTAGTCGAGCCATCCGGATTTTTCGATGCCAAAACCACCGAGGGGGACGAATAGGCGGTCGAAGTCACCCATGTACAGTGAAAGACGAAAAGAAGTAACATGAAAGTAAAAGCCCCAAGTAATGCTAATCGAGTATCTGAACCATAGATCGCAGGGATGTAAGTTGCCTGAGTGTAAGCAGTCGAAGTACTCGAAACACTCGACCGAGATGAGTAGGTAGATTTCACCGATCCGACCGAAGAGACAGATGAGATGGAGCTAGCAGTCGAGTGTCCCTTCTTAGTTTTACGAGCGCTACCTGTCACCGAGCCAGAAGACAAGGAGCTACTATCAAGCGTCTCGAGGGGTAAGCTAGACTCGATTGAACTGGCAGCCGATGGTGTCCCAAATTCAACACTATCCGGTTGGGCGGGGTCGAGGTAAAGGTCAAAGAGTGATGAGACAATCATGGCCGCAGCAATACACACAATTGGCGTCAGAGTTAACATCAATCGAACCATAACTCCCGCAAAGTAACTTCCCATAACAGAATAGATAATGACAAAGACATGTTCATCTCGTAGTTCACGGAAGCAGAGATAAACGCCCGCGGGGAAGAGATAGATGAGCATCTGAAGGTCGAAGAAGAAGCTGGTCCATGCCGTGGGTTGGTGTTCCGATACGGAAGCGATAATCGGGATATGAATCTTGGCGTAACCCGTGTCGAAGAGTGAGTAGAATCGACCGGTCCAAGGGGCAATCCAGCCTTTCTTGGTCATTAAGACTAGAGCTCCAAAGGACAAAACACTAAAACCAGCCACACCGATTTGGAGGAGGAGCTTGAATTGTTTACTCGAGACGTGACTTCGAACCAGCTCCACAAATGCCACCAGTTGTAAGAGGCCGAATACACCGAGGGCTGCCATGTGTTCAGACGTGCGGATCGGCTGAAACCCAACAAAAGGCACTTGCATACTCGCGAGAGTTCCAATAGCGTAAAAGCTCGAGTAAGCAACGTAGAGCTTGTTGGTAAAACGACCCATGAGAATGAGCACAAAAGCGTGTAAGGGTAACATGTTGGTGATGAATGCGTAACCTCCCCAAGCAGCGACCATGTAAAAGTAAAAAAGTGCGGCCATGGATCCGTAAAGGGCGGAACCTTGCTTCAAAGCTTTAATCCAGAGATAAAATGTGGTCATGAGGATGAAGATGGCGATTGCCTCGTTATCATACGAGCCGGCTACCGATCGAGAGATATAACCGGGAGCGATGCCGATAAAGAGGGCAGCCCACAGCCCAGTGCCCTCTCCCGTCTCACCCACCGTCTTAGTCTGGGCAGCACCTTTCGAATTGGTCTTTTGGCCAAGCTCTCTGGCAAACAGATAGGTAGCATATGCCGTCAAACCAGAGAAACCGGGGGCCAGGAGCACACAAATGTTACGAATGTCGACGGGCACCTAGAGAAAAAAGAAATTCCAAGTAAGCTTGTTATATTAAAAAAAAAGAAAAAGGTAGGAAAGATTGAACAAACGTTGAAGAGACGAAAGACGTTCCAAATCAAGCCACTGGTAACCATCAACCCGGGATAAATTGTACCACCCACAACCCTCCCGAGAGGATACCAGGCGGTTTGATCGAACCAATTCCAAAAGGCATGAAAGCCCTGTTCGGTCAAGATCTTGGAGGCACGACTGGTAGAGAGAGAGAGGGGGGGTTTCAAGGCCAGGGTTAGCAGAACACTTTTTTTTTTTTGATGCTTAGGAATTGTTTGACTGACAAGTTGAACCAAGGATCGAATTCGTGAATGATAGATTCATGACGAATGACGGCAAATAGCCGCGAGGAGACGGCAGCACCGGCAATCAAACAGACGATGACCAGCCGAAGGAAGGCCAACACATTTCGGTTGGTTTGTGGGGTTAAGGAGATCAAAGGGTAGATGGTATTCAAATTGGACATGATTCAAATCCGACACCTTTTCTTATCACAACATATCACCAGACCCAAGACGCGTCAGTTCGAGTTCATCTCACTTGGAGAAATTCACCCACCTCGACTGGGCCAGAGGAGCCGTGCAAGGCGGCTTAAAAAGAGAATCGATGGACAGTCTTTTCTTGCGAACACAGATCAGTTGATTATCACAGCACGGAAATTGTGAGATGATGTGGAGAGACTGACGAGTCGCTGATGAGATGGATGTGAGTGGTTTGGTGATCGATCGGGAGTCGACCAGCCGAAGCTGATGACGTCCAGGGTCAGTGATAGTTGAGTGACATCTCAGTGACACCCTCAGTGACACCCTCAGTGGTCCTCATACCGCTCTAGCATGACAGTGACGCGGAAGAAGAAGACCATGCAACAACAACAACAGCCTTTCCACTTCCCAGACATACTCAGCTCACTCAGGAAAGCCGGTCGGAGCCTAGAAAAATGCAACGCAAATGTAAATATGTATCCAATCTGTCTCTCAAACTGATCAACACTCCAGGCTGACAGTTTTATATACATTATTGGGGGTTGCACCCTGTGATTTCAAGCTCAGCTTCTGTGGCCAGTCGTTAGATGTCCACACGCGCCAAGTGCCCAGGATCAACCGAGCCTTGAGCAACTCGCAAGTATGTATGCACATCATCATCTCACCCATCCATGCCCACAACGATTGATTTCCAAAAACACCAGTTTTTCGAGTTGGTTTCTGTCTCAGAAATCAGGGCCGCACAGTACCAATTGACTAGTGAACTAGAACCCCAGATCAAAGAGCTCGTCAAACAGACGGAAATCGGACTACTCAAGTTGCACAAACGTGAACAGATGCTCCGGCTCAATGTGGGTCTCTCTCTCTCTCCTTCGGTCCATGTGCTTTTCTAACAACTATTCTCCAAAGATTTCTAAACGAAGGAACCTGCAATGGGACGATGACATTGTTGCCCGAGACGAGGAAAAAGAAGAAGAGGATGACCAACAAGCAGAAGGAGAGAAAACAGGCTCTAAAACTGATCTCATCACTAATCGCAAACTAGAAGAACGAGAACACGAGTTACAACAGCTTCGTTCGACGAAAAACTCGCTCTTAAAAGAACTGGAAAGGCTCGATCAACAAATTCACTCTCAACATCGCCGGCTCTAAGACGCATCTTGGTCACCTCATCTCATTTACCTCTCCCGTTTATCCTTGACATGTAAATATGACCCCTGTTTGGTGGTCTCTTGTTCCATTCCCATATGGTATCTCTTTCTTTCCTCATTGAATGATTAGGACTTCAATTTTATCAGTGTTTGTGGGTTGATTTGTCGTGGTAGAACAAATCATTGTCGAATTGCAGCACTGGATTTATGTATGCCGATTCCATCTTTAGAGCTGAACAATATCCTCATTCACATCACAGTGTTTGAAGGTATTTCACATTTCACCATATCAAGTATCCAGTAGTGAATAACTTGATTGCAATGTCTGAGAGAGAGAGAGAGATTAGGAAAAGTGATTACAATTCACCCGAGGCTTTCCCAGGGCTTTCTTTCTTAGGTTTATTCTGGTCTTGTTTAGGAGGAGCATTGGCCTTAAAGAACTCAAAGAGGGTCTTGTAGGACATTTTACCGGAGAAAGTGTTCCGGGCGGTTTGATCTGAGCCCTTGAATACCACGAGCGTTGGGAACTTGGATACCCCGTATTTCTCGCGGGCCGATTCGGCTCCAATCCTAGAATTGTTCGAGCAGATAAATACACGCCGTGGAAGTTGGGCTGGTGTTAGTGAAAGATTCTCTCCTCCGCATGCTGCTTACACCCCCTTTTTCGGGAAAGAAAATCTAGCCTACGCCGTGGGTGTCGCCGTGTATACATCCATTTTCTTGTACACCACACTGGAGAGGGACTTGAAGAGCGGAGTAGTCTTGGTAGCCTCGGTAAACAAGACGACCAAAGGTCTCGACTAGAAGCCACAAAAAAAAAAAAAAACATCAGTAAAAAAAAAAGATTGAAAGATTGAAGGAAGAAGAATGGGCGTACGGGATTTGATTTTGAGACGAGCTTAGATAATTCATCGTCGGTCTTAATTTTCTTGGCAAAGTTGGGCATATGTTGTAGGGCAAATTCGACGAGGGGTTTGGCCTTCCTTTCGCCCTGATATGGGGTGGCAACCGGGACCCCAGGGAAGTATGCTAGGGTGGGAAATCCTGCGATCGTAGCGGGTTGTGATCAATGTTCAGAGGCTAGTTGGAAAACCAATCAATCGGATGTCAAGTGCTTACCTCTCACTTGGTAATCCGTATTACACGCTGCTTTGTTTTCTGCTGCATCGCAATCCACCGCAACTAGTTATTGTGAAAGATCCGAAGTGCCTCCCTTCAGTGCACCGCCTTGTTGAGCTGCTGGTAGTTCATCAACCGGGGTTCAAACGGACGTACCGAAGGTGACGAGGTCCTTGACGTTGCTGGCAGCTTTTTCATATTCCGGCACAAGGTTTCTGCAATGCTAAGATGGGGGGGGGGGAAGATGATGATGAATGGATGCAAGCGTCATACCAAACATCAGCGAGCGGGGGAGGTTGCGGAGGGACGAGTGTGATGCATGTACATACCCCACACCAGGGGGCATAAAAGGCGACCATGGTTCCCTTGCTCGAGCCAGCGAGATGCTTCTTCAGTCGCACAATGTCGATCAACTGGATGTCTCCTTTCGAGCTGAAGATCCCCGCCCGGGTAAGGCCCACTAAGATACTGGAGAGCATAACTATGGTGATGAAGAGTCGATTCATGTCGGTGGTTTGATTTTGGCTGTGGTATCGTTTTTATGTGTGTTTTCTTTCTGGTTCTGCGTCGCCTTTCAGGTTGTTGCGTCTTCTTTGATGGTGTCCACGTCGACGTGGGGCTGGGTTAATATAACAACAACTAGTTTCTCATCAAAGATTCCTTTGGAAAGCATCCATCCGCTGATCCCCTTCACACCGGTTCAAGTCATCCATCTAACCCAAAATATTTCCCATACTGCTCACATCACTTCACCGATCGGCCCACAAATATCACTCCTCAATCTCAACAGCCCTCGTCAAGAAATAATCTGAAAGCTTTTCCTCACCGTAGGATAAGTTTGTGGTCTGCTATCTCACCGGCTCATGAAATCAGTCGGTGAGATCGCAGCTTAAAGCAAGCTGGTTGAGCGGAGGGACTCGTTATAAACTCAGCCGGAATGTTACAGATACTTGTCCATGATAGAAATAAATATATTGTGTTTCTCAAAGACTTTTTTCTGACTTTTTTGTCCGTCTTATGCATTTACATGGTTTATGTTATAATATCGCTATCGTTTCTGTCATGAAATCTCACAGCCTTTGGAAGCTCCAGTTTGTGTTTCTGGTGGAACTGTTGCCTCCATCACAGGATTTTCACCGCCGGAGTACACTTCGGGTCCTGCTTCCGAATATGACCTCGGCTCCTCCACAATTCTGATTGAACCTGGCCAACCAGCAAAGGCCATCTGCAGAGGCAGATATGATGATTGGATTCTCTCATGACTAACAGATAAAACCAACGAAATAAAAGGAAATAAATACATACACGACAAGAACAAAAAAAAGAAACTCGCTCGGTCCAAGCAGCTCTTCGCATCCCTCGTTGCCGGAGAACTTGTTTACAATTTCCTGCATTTATTTTCTGATCAAAAAATAAATAAATCTAGTTCTTACTTCCTCAGTCCTGTGAAATAGGATTGCGCTAAACTGACACCCCTAAATGGACGCATCCACACCCCATTTTGGTGTGGATCAAAGTTGACACCCCTGCACAAGGGGTTAACAACTATTGACACCAGAAACATGGGTGTCAACTTCCATTTACACCCCCAATGGTCCTCCACAAGCTACCAAGGGGTGTGAATGGTAACTAGCACCCCTTACACATGGCGTCAAATGCCATTCACACCCCCATGGGAGGGGTGATTGCCTGTTCATGCCTTCTGCTGCATGGGAGAGTGTGGAAATTAACATTGCATTTTGCAGACATATAGCGAGAAATATTAACTTGGGAAGGATTTGAACCAGCAACCTTAGCTAAAAGGTAAGACACTATACTAGAAGTCCTTCCTTTACCAACTTACACTACT
>LAVV01008724.1:0-10259 GCA_001263375.1 Puccinia sorghi
AAGACGCAAGAGGGTACGGAAGTAGTGAGAGGGCAAGCTTTTTTCCCAACAGCCAGGGTTTTTAATGCTGCCCGGGGAAGATGCAGAGTCCACTAGGGACTTGGGCATTAAAGGGGGGATAATGTTATGATCCTGTAACCCCCTCTGGGACTTGCCAGGGGTTTCCCAACTGGGGGATTATCTCCAGCCTCCACACCTTTGTACATCCCCCAGTTAGCAATCTACATTCTCAATCTTGACCATTACATTCATCACCAGTGCCAGCAGCAAAGTCCTTGGCTTTCTGTTGAAATTAAGACAGTCAGAGCTGGAAAAAAAATGAGGAGATGAGGACAATAGAGAGTAGTTTTCTCACTAGATTGATTCTGAAGAAGGCACGGAAAATTAAGGAGGAGAATAAATGGTCAAGTCACTTGTATTCAGACTAGTTATAGAGACTCAATACAAGCATTCATGTGGTTGTGAAATTAGATAAAAAGAATATTCAAAATCAATCCAGGAAGAGTGCGGCAAAAGAAGACAAGCCAGATATAGAACTTGAGTCAATGATAATGACTACTACTCAGGGTTCTTAGACTACAAGGTGTGTCAAGAAATCAAAAAACAAGTTACTTTCATGGTGATGTCTCAGTCCACAACAATCTAAATTGATAAAAAATTGAAGGAAATATAATGTAGATAGAAAATATAACAAGAGGAAGTGAAGAAGGGAAGAGGAGAAGACTCAGAATTCCAGCAAGTTCAGGTATCAAGCACAAATCATCAATGAAAAGTAAGCAAGAAATCACAGCTTTCATCCTTCAATTAACTTAATTCTGGTCATTACTTGATCCAATAAATTTTAGATGTTGAAACCATTTGAGTTTAGAAATGCATGGACAATAGTTATAAACAGTTCTCAAAATCAATTGAATCCCACAAGCAAAGAGAGGTTGTGAAAATATCTGCAGCCCAGGAACACTCAAGGTTCAAGACTGGAGCTGAAATGAATAGAGCAAAGCAGGATGTGGCATTTAAAAAATAAAATAAAAAAACAGCCTAAACTTGCCTACTGGAAATTAAGGCTTGCCAAGATGGAAACCCAAATGAATATAAAAAAAAGCCAAGATGATTCAAGTTTGAAAACAATTTTCTCTCATTTTTCAATTGAAGGGCTCAAGAATTCATTATGGATGAACAGCTTTGTATGCAAGGGGCCGGCTCCAGATGATGAGTCTGATTATGACAGCTCTGAGTCCAATCAATTCTTCAGAAATAAACTTGTGAAATTCCCTATCTGACTATTCTCCATGTTACTTGGTACCATACACATTTTTTGCTTTCTTTCTTGTTATATCTAACTACACTCATCTTCTTATGAAATCTATTGGAAATTGATTATATTTATTCATGAACCCTATGGTTTATTGATGAATGGTATAAATCTGGACAGCAGTGGATTAATTTGGCCAGGCTTTTTTGATCAGAAAAATAACCTGATGAGGCTAAGATAACTATTTTCCCACATGTTGAGGACATTGTGGGACTCCTGTGGGACAAATAATAATATTTGGTAAAGATCCTCTGAGGGGGAAATCAATTTTTCAACTAGTTAAAACTATTACAACTGACGGGTGCTTTGAAAGACCTGCACCTCTAATAGTACTACACAAATATAAGGAATCTTGAATCTATGGCTGAATTCAAGACAGAGTTACTATTTATAGTAACCTCTATCAAACCTAGATCAACCTTATGTTATACTTGTCAATGAGAAAATAGTGACTAAGTTGTTGATATGTGACTGAATAAGCTTTTGTTGTTGCCCTTAAATCACTACTCAACTTCCCTACTTGTTACTACTAATAATCTCACTACCACTACTACTATCCCTGATCCACTACTAATAATTGTCTTTGTTTTTGTAATACTACAACTCAGCCTCTAAAGAAAAAATTGTTGCTTGAAAGATCACTACCACTCACCCTTAAAACAGGGGAAACACTACTACTACTAACTAACTAACCAATAACCAAAATCTACTAACTGGTAGATCAGGGCAGGCTCCTCTGAGCCGGTGTCTAACACTAATAGTACTAACTAATTACTAAACAAATGCTACTGACTAGTAGATCAGGACAGGATCCTTTGAGTCAGTGTGGAAGAGGTTGGATTGGGTGGGGGGAGGACCTCCTTTTATATTGAAGAGTGAGGTATTTTTGCTGCAGGGGAGCTCCCTGAGGGATTATTGCTGAAGGGGAACTGATATTCCATCTAAATCCTGTGTTCTGATTGGTCTGGATCACTTCCATCTAAATAACATCCTGTGATTGGCCAGGTTTTGACCTCCAATGGAGTCTTCTGATTGGCCAGCAGGCTAACCAGTCCACAGTGCCAGCATCACCAGTCCACACACCCGTCCAACTCTCAGGGTCTCTGCCTCTCTTTCCACCTTTCTCCTTCCCTCTTTTTTCCCTCTCACATAATTATTTCCCTCTGCCACTTTTCCAAATACTGAATTCCAATACCCTTATATAGCATTATTCCACCCTTAAACAAATTAGACACCCTTATAAAATATTTGCCCTCATAATTAGTCCTAACCTCTGTTCCATTCCTGGTCAACACAAATATTTCCCCAGTCATGGTAAGTCCGCTGTTCCACTCCTCGTTGAGACAAAAGCTTCCCCAACCTGATCCATCCTCTGTTCCAATCCTGGTTGAGACAAAGATGTTTCTCAGACCTGGCACATCTTTCATTCCAATCCCAATGAAGACATAATACTTCCATACAAACCAAATCCTCTGTTCTAATCCTGATTAAGACAAAGGCCCTCACCCAACCTTGTGTCCTTTATTCCAATCCTTATCAAGACATAACATACCTATACACACCAGGTCTTTGTCCAACTTTTTTTATAGATCCTAGCTCTTTGTATCCATACATCTTCCTCTCATAAATAATGTCTTGTGTATTCAAATATCCAGTAACAATACCTCTGCATGTGATTTTGGCATTGTAACAGGAATGGAACACCACAATGTTATGTCAAATTTGAATCAACTTGTGTTACTGAAGGCTGGCTGTTCTATTAAAAAAAATATTTTTTTCATTTCACATTTAAGGATTCCTCCAAATCATGAGCAACTCCTTATGGAGAATGGAGAAAGCTCAAATTTAAATTTGATGTTTTTTACCCAACTCCTAAAACAGAGAAGTCAAAAAAAAAATCCAAAAGAAATCCACTACCACACGCAAATTCTGCAGCAACATCTGACCATTCTGTCATTCAATCTTCTTTCCAATCAAGTCAATATACCACAAATATCCCTACAATCTGAGTGGAGTCAGAACCTACAATCACCAATGAGCCAAATAAGAGTGCATCAGAGAATATCAAGCAAGACATCCCAAGGAAGGCCACACAGAACTATTAACCAAACTTAATGGAGATCTTTTGACAGATGGGTTATCAAATTACAATTCAAAGGATGTCACAGATTCTGTGATTCATCCCACCTTCCAGGCAGTTGCAGGATCTGTGGAAATTGAAATGCATATTACACCTCAGCCAATGGAAGATTCCATTGGAAGTGTTCCACAAGATTAGCTTTAAATTTTACCATAACCTTTAGCCAATTTTGACCAATAAATTTCTCTCCCAGAGGAGCTGTGCACTTTCTGCAATGAGATGCTACCCAAAAATCAATCTGAAAAGCTCATCAAAATGTGACATTTTCTCATGAAAAGCACAAAATGTTTGATCAAGAGCTTCTCCTGAGAACCCACTTGGCCTTCACCTACAGGTGAGTGATCTCTGCTTTAATCAAACTGAATTTCAGAAGGGATTCATACAGACTTTTTTGGTTTCAGTTTGGCCAAACTTCCGAATATTGTCAGCAACATCAAGTCAAGTTGAGTGTCATACCATAATGCATAAACCTTGATGCTCTAGAGCATTCAGTTTGGTTTTATTTTTAATTTTTGGTAGGGAAAAACAATATAATAATGGTTTTGTTCAACGTAGTTGAGTCACCTCTCAGACCTATCATCTTTGGTTGGTGATTAACAAGGAAACTCTCTTGTTATTCCTGGATGACTCTGTGCACCATGAGTGTCTGTATGTTGGTTGCTAGCAACTAAAATTGAGGAAGCTCTGGTGAAGCTCCTCCCTTTCTGGAGGCACTCCTTTGTTTGCAGTCACTGCACACTGGTGTTTTTCAAGGAGATTTTATCTAGACTTGGTCTGAGCTCCTGAGTGTTGCTTGCTAGCCAGCAAACCAAAAATGTTTGTGGTGGTGCAAATCTGGCAGAAACTAGGACCAAGCGTTGAAGTGTTCTGCATGAACTTGGACCATTTTAACAGGAGAAACCTGGACAGCCAGTCCCATCCTGGCATGATTTTTGATGGCTGATCTTTGCTGATATTGTGATATTGTTTCTAGCTACAGCCGCAAGGGGCTCATCATTATGTACAAAGCACTCCATCAAATTTATCTTGGCACGTACCTTGATAGCACCAAGCAACTGGGTCAGCCATTGGCACCCAAGTACCTTTTTTAAAAGGTGCCCATACCAGAAGCAGCCCTAGGCCTTATTGCACAAGGTCTTAGATTGGAGAAAAATCATCCAGATGTCATGAAGACACTAGAGGAGAGCCAGGCTTACGCCACAGCTATGTTTCCAGATGATGAATAAAAAAATTAGATGACTTCTGGACCCTCGCGGTGGCAGTAAAAACTTAGATTTAACCCAAATTTGGGTATTATCTTGTCCTGGATCTAACCTCCTGGGCAGCCGCATGGGGAAGTGCGGAGGGGCTTCAAGTTTACGACTACAGGCCAAAACGTTTTCCGTGGGTTTCTTTCCTGGAATCCACCTGAGTCAAAATTTTGAATTCTGAAACCCCCTCTTGTGATTCTCATAAAGCTTGGGCGATTTTATCTTCATTTTTCATGTTGCCATTTGCTGTGAACTGGACTTTCCATTCGACTGATGGTAGGGATAAGCAGATCACGCGTGCAGCCGTGGGGCTCATATATGGTACACGTTTTCCGGAAGTGATAATCGACAAATGCCCCCCTCCCGGAGAATCTGGAGAAGTGAATGTAGATACGTTACAGAAAAAACAAATGAGGAAAAACAAAAATCCATGCCGACGACTGTAGCGTCAACTTGGTTGAGTAAAGGTGCGCCAGCATATGGGGAGAATGTCTCTCGATCTAGTCGGGACGTCAGAGGAAAAAAAAAGGAATTACAATGTTCTTTGTACATATCAAATCGGCACGAATAAAAGATGGGGAAGAGTGGAAGAGGACCATGTGGGTTTATCGCCCCAAAGGAACGACACCTGGACAGATGGATGATGGGTAGCTTTCCCTTCTGAGGGTTCAGTCGTCGTCCTCGTTTCCGTCGACGCTGGTCTGCTTGACTGCTCCTTTTCCTCCGGTGTTTGATCCGGCTCCTCCTGTTTGGCCTCTTCCTTCGTTTCCTCCTGTTCCGGCGCTTCCTGCGTTTCCTCCGGTTTCTGTGCTTGCTCCGGCCGCCTTGCTGCCTCCCGATTTCTTGCCAAGTGAGAGATACGAGACCATCTTCTGACCAGCCCGTTGTTTGTCCAACTTAACGTTCTTTCCCAGTCTGTCGACCGCCAGGTTGGTCGGGGGGAAGGGACGGGGGGAGTAAATTAGTTCTGGAAGGGAAGCGGGTGTTCAAAAAAAAGCTGGCACTGACTTCTTGTGGTAATCTTGGAGACTTGTTGCACTGTGTGGAAGGTCGATGTTCACCTTCTTGTGTATCTGTCGACGCGATCAAAAGCCCAATGGAATGGGTGGGTAAGCATCGAAGCCGTGGGGTCAGAAGAGGAGGCTTGTGCGATAAAGCTCACCTCGATAACCTGAGCGGCGGCTGGAAGAGGTTCATGAAGATCGAGTAGTGTCAGTCAACACATTTGCACCACCGAGGACAAGGCTGAAGGTGACTAACCGACTAGTTTCAGGACCTTGTTGGCTATTAGGCCAGCAGCCAAGGGCGCATTAGGGTGTTTACTAGTCCCACCAGACTTCTGTGACGGCAAGGGAAGGTTCAGTACAGGCAAGAGCGTCATTCCTGGGGGTGGCCAGTCAAAGAACTCAGGCACCACAACTGAAAGTGGCTGACCTTGATGGCCTCGACGAATAATTTCTCGTTGAAAATGGATACGTTTGCCATTGCCGCTAGGTTGTTCAAATCCAGCTGTGTGATCTCGGCGAAGTTGATTCCTTCGAATGGTTTCACGAAGACTTCATTGGCCCGTTCTAGGGAGTGTCCGGCTACGCCGTCCGAGATCTGGGTACATAGAGAATGGGTTGATGGTCAAGTGAGTTGTTTGTTGTGCCTCTGTTACCCGAACAAGTTCTTTGGAACGTGACGGCCTACCTGAAAGTCTTCATATTTTCTGAACGGGAAGATTTTGGAGGCGCCAAGTGGCCCGTTTAGTTGTGCCGGTTTCAGAGGTACGGGGGATTGCTCTTTGGCGGTGAGGAGCGAGCAGGACTGGAGGATGACCAGCACACCAGTTAACGTGAGGAAAGATCTCATGGCTTCGAAAGATAAAATCGTGTTGTAGTGCTAGCTATCTGTTCTGATTTAAAGTCCCCTGGGGAAATGTGGTGCTTGTTGAATGAAAAGTGAAGTGTTGGGGGGTGCTGATGAAGTGGGAGGCACTTGCTCGGCACCTCTTTATAGAGTGCATGTGTCCGCATTCAGGACTGAGGGCCATGGGCGTCGCCTCGATTCTGGTATGTATACATTCTTGTTGCCATGAGGGGATACTGAAAATTGCAGGGAACATGACCTGTAGTTTCTTCTGGCCGCCACCCATATGCTTGGGTGTGTGTGCACTCAATTCGGAAGTGGCACCTTGAGATTGCGGCTGCAGATCTTGTTGGCCCAGCTACGCACGCGGCCGTCCGCTGCCTTCTGGCAAGCTCGGAACCATATTGCGGCTTTGGAAATTCTCGTTGATTCGCGACATCGCACACTTTTTTACCGACATGCTGGGGGCGCTCGGCGTCGTCGGGATAACCTATGTATTCATGGACACCCTTGATCGGAGGCGCGGGGCGTCGTCGCGAAGCGACCCTCCGAAGGTGGGACTTTTGCCCTACCTCAGGACCCCTGATAGTCCCTATCTAGCAGCCTTGTGTGGCACATTCTTGCGTCAGCGATATTATGACGGGAGAGGCCAAAAGAGGTACCACCCAACTACACGATCGAAGTGGGCATGAGCTCTCCCCCGTACAGGTGTAGCGGCCACAACAAGCAAGAGCGCAGGAGCCGTCCGATGTGGACGATGCAGAAGGAGAAACCGCTCACCTGCACTAATAATCGGGGCTGACCCTGGCACGAAAACACGCCACGAAGTTTGTCCCATGAGGCAGGTAGCGGTAGGATATCGGGGAACCGGAGATTCTGCCCAGCTTCCAGGAGATACTATAGTGGCGAGCAGCACGCACCAGTGAAGTCCTTCCGATATAGTCTGGTTATTTATCTGAACGTGAGTCAACATTTTTCCACCCAAAAGCTGGAGCTAACATTTAAAAAAACATCTCACATTTTAATTCACGAGGATGAAGCCAATCAAATTGAAGAAGAACATGAAATTATGCAGTATGCTAATGCTACCTCAATGTGTTGGATGATGAAGACTCTATGCTTGGATTCCTCTGGCCAATATTTTGAAAGCAACAATCAGCCAAAGATCTATCCCCTGATAAACAAAAATTGAGAGCTGGTCAACACAGATCTAAAGACCCCTAAAGCCAGAAGGCCTTTGGATTAAACAACAATATTATGAAGAGCTGGCTCAGTCAAGCAGAATCAACAACTCAGCCATGGCAAGATGCCCCTACAGACTCATTGACTGCTTAGTTCCAATCAGCTACACGGAAATTATTCCTGAAAATACCTACGATAATATAACCCTCCAACTCCTTGATTTTCAAAAGAAATACCTTTCAAGACCAACCAAGGTGTCCTAATCCAAAGGGACAATTGCACTCAAGAAATGGAAGAAGCTTGAGCTAGCAACCAAGAAAGCAACGGCACACTTAGAAAGGATAAAGAAGGATTCAAGTCTATATTTTCCAAGCTTTATTGTTGCAAATTTCACCAAGTGCAACAATATTCAATACAAATACACCATCAATGGAGTCAAGTTCCCAGGTCACTCAGCTTCACTCACTACAGCCCAACCTCCTTATAACAGTGGCCCTCCTGAATCCATTATAAGTGGTATCAAACTTACTCAAAAGATCTCCAAACAAGTCCAACATCTTCTTGAGCACAAGGAACTTTCCTAACGAGACATGGACGTTTTACCAAACATGCAACCCTAATTGATCAACTTACCATTCTGAAAGACCTGCTTACTTGGGCTGCATCTCAGAATTCTCGCAAAGTCATTCCCAATATTCTTTTTAACCATGTCATTGAGAATGCCTTCCTGAACTCCACATTGAAGGAGATATCCATTGCACCACAGCAACCTGCTGCATGATCAAGTTAGTTTTTTCAGCTTAAGAATATCACAAATATCTGTACTTTGATGGAAATGAAAGACTGGACATCATTCTCACCAGAAACAAATATTTTGAATATTATGATATATACCCCCAGCAAACATGGACTTACAGTAGAAAAAATCTTGAAATTCTCTCAAAAGTAAACCCAGAGGTTCTGGGTGAAATGAAGGAAACAGTTTTTATATATCATGATTAATAAGCTGTACATGTTCAAGAGGTACCAAGACTTGCTTGGTTGCTCCCTGGAACAAGCCAGATTCCATCAAAGAATGCTGGTCAACTCATATGCATATCTGACTTTATCCTAGAGCCCACTGGAAGACTCAAGCTCCCCATCAATCAACCTATACAGTCACAAACAAAGAATTGAAAGAAATACAAAGTTGAAGATGCTGCTATATTAATCTTTCTGGGGAAGAATGTAGATAACTGGTGGGAGATGGAGCAAGTATGCTCTCAATTTTCCCAAAAATCTATTTCAATTTTTGGTACTCTCCACCCTAATGCACAAGCACTCTTTATATATTTTTTTCTCATCAGCACATGACTCACAATCAGCCCTTAGAGTTCAGAATATGAAACTCAACTGTGGTGAAAATCAATCTTCTCTCCAGAACCACAAAATCTCCTCCAATGATCCTAGCATTCCCCCTCATCTGTGTGGCCAATCTCAATCCTTCACTTTTGATCTGTTACACCTGGACCCAAAAAAAGGTGGAAAACAAAAGGGAGCCCAAGTCATCTTGAAAGAGAGGCTCTGGAACTACTATGCTACATGTGAGCCTGTGCCTCTAGAGTAGTATCAGGACACATACAATACGGGTTTTTAAGGATTTGTATTTCAAAGAGAAAAGAAGCTACAATAAACAGTTTAAAGATAAAGAGGAATATTTTATTTTTTCATTTTTTTTTATTTTTTCTAAACTCTACAGTAACAATAAAGACTGTAGTAGCCGTGTCATCACTGGCCTACTCTGGATGACTCAACATAGGGTCACTGGTAAGATATGAATCAAGACCAGGTCCAGATTTTTTTAGGGAGTTGAACCAAGGCTCTTTAAGTGGAAACCTTTGTGGTTTGCTGATTGATAAAAACCACAGAAAAAAAGGAGGAAGCGAATGAGGAGGGGAAGAAACAGGTAAGCAGCAAGAGTGGTTCAGAACCACTCAGTTCCATTTCACAGCTTAATTGAAAGCATAGTGGAGGGCATTCATAGTTACTAGGCAACATGCACATCATGACTTCATAAATTCACAGCACCTGGTTGTCCCCACCAGCAATAACCCCTCACTTGCTTGTCTCACCAGCAAAAATAGCTAACAGTTGTCTATAAAAGAGCCTCTCCTCTCAGCTATTTTATTCACCCATTGAATCATCCACTCATTTAATCATCTCATCATCTCATCAAATCAATCATACCCTTCTCACATCAGTTGTAGGGGGAACACCAGTACAAGTTATTATATATTATTTAGTTATTATTGCAGCACCTTATTAGAGGAATTTATAAATAAAATTTATTAAAAAGATTACATACACTGTCAGAGTCATTACTCCCAGATTTGAGTGCCATACTGAGTTGAATCATACAAGCCCTTCACCACTAATGATCAGTGTGTTGTCCAAAAGACACAAACTATCATTAGGGGGTATCAAATATAACAAATCCACAATTAGAAACCAGTCAATTATTGAAAAAAAAAATCCTTCATTAATG
>LAVV01008724.1:10662-20926 GCA_001263375.1 Puccinia sorghi
AAAGGGTGGATTTTTGAAAACCTGTCAATTACATAATGGTAGATTTGGTCATATTTGATACCCCCTATTCACATCACTTTCAAGCCTAGCTTGGGAGTGTTGTATCTGATATTTCAGAAAGGCAGAGGCTTCCTCAATTTATCCCTTTCCAAATTTAGAAAAAAAGGGTGTAAAAACCACTTTTTGAGTATTACACCATAAAATTGGTACTTTTGCGGAGAACAAAGTTTAGTATTGATTTATTTTTTTGACACAGCAAAGTTTCTGTCATTGTAGGATAGTTTTGCTTGTTTGGAGTTGTGGTTGTTGTAGACTGTGGGTGGAGTTTTTGACAAAAATAGTAATAACTTTCTCAGATCAATCCAAGTTCTTTGGTTGGCTGACTACCAAATTCTGAAGCCAGTTGAACATTGAATCCATTTGGGCAAACTTTTTCTGGAGTTGATAGGAATCAGTGGCTGAAGGTGGATTCATCTTGATTGGGATTTCTAGGAGTGCCTCAAGAATTGTTTTTTATTGTTTTTTTTTTTCTATTTTTTCTTGTTCTTTTTCTGATTCTTCTTATTGGTTGATTCCTTTTTCTTTTCATCTTTTATTGTCTTTTTCTTGTACTTCTTTTTCTCTTTGTTATCTTTTCCTCAATTCTCTATACGCTTGTTCTTTGATTTCTTTGAATGTCTTTCTTCCAGGCTTCTTCATTCAGTTGGCCAACCAGCCTCGTTCAGGAAACACGTATCTGATCGGCGACGGGAACAGGCTTTTAACCCATAAGAGTTTGTGTGAATCTGACAATAAGAAGCAGGTCGCAAAGGGTAAGCTCGGCCTGATCACGGTACAGTCTCCAACTCGTTTGAGGAAAGAGAGCGGCACGGGAGCAGACCGAGGAAGACTAAATACACGTCTGCGCAGCACAGATTAGGTTTAGAGTGATGACAAAGTGCTTGAACAGTAAGCAAGATTAGGTGAAGTTTACAATCGGGTACCCTAACTCCAACACCAACAAAGAGCTGACCCGAATTGCCGGGACATAAACTCCAGCTTTCGTCAGCCCGACTCGATCGCGCTTATGGCTGCTCATCAAGTGAGCTGCAAATGTACATGCATCCAAGCTCCCTGCACTGAGAGGACCCCGTTTCGATTGTTGCGGGTCGGTTGAACCTTCCTTAGGTGGAGAAAGACGGATGACCGCAGCGGGAAGTTTCGACTTGATAAAGAATTGGTGCTATGCTCAGTGATGATGTCTGCACATGTTGCAAGTAATCGCTGTGCCTTGGTAGCGATCTGGTGCACAATCTCCGGCGCAGGAACTTTTTCTCTCTTTTTTTGCGGGGGGGGGGGTCTGTTCAAATTTTGCATGGATCTGCATGAACGTAATACGCGGCCGCCGCCGCGTTGTCATGATAGGATTCTGGAGGTACACTTGTCGTTTGCGTCTGTGATGTACTTCCTATATAGTGATTGTCTGTTCCTGCTAGCTGTTGCTGCTGGGTGGGCAAACGTTGTGAGGTGATTGTTTAGCCAAGCTGCAGGCAGCTTTCAAGTCCGGCTGGTCGATCATCATCATCAGTTCTCCTCGGCCTTACCGGAACCGGAAGAAATTTTATTGAGTGTGAAAGGAAAAGATATAAAAAAAAAGAAGAAAAAAAGAAGAAAGACAGAAAATGCAGGCAAACTCAAATGTTGCTTTATGCAGCACGGCGGGGCCTTCGGCGGGGGCTTTTTCGGAGCTCCAAGAAAACCAAGATTCTCATCTTCCAAGGTTGTCGGTCATTTCGGTCCGCGGATTTGCCAGGTCATACTTAACATGTTGTTCGAGCTTGCGGAAATTTTCGATGGGTGCCACTGACCCAGTCTCTTGAGTAGTACCCCGGATACAAAAAGAATTTTCACGGATCAAGTATTCCATGTCGAGGGCATTCGCTCATCGACGCTCGTCAACTTCTTGACTATCGGTGACGCGGCTGAAGAGGATGATGCAAGAACTGTATCTCTTTGATCTCAAAAGGGAGGGTCTCGTCGGAGGAGCCGACGGGTCCGACGGACACACCAAAGCAACAGCCTTGCAAAGTTATCGCTCGTCCGCCTATGGAGAAAGAGACTGCGTGCATTCGTTCACCTACAGGGTTGTTTGATCCGCCGCCTTGCGAAGCACAGCAATACACACTTCTCGCCAGTCCCGCGTTCCTCACCAGCGCACATGTTCCTTTGTATACAACCTCGATTGGGGTTTTCTTCCATGCCACGCATCATCCATACCCGCTGTATAAAACTGCTCAAGGAACATCTCCAGGAAATATCTTATGAATCTCGAAGGTATCCCTCCCCCGTGATCTCTTTCTCCTGGGCTTCCAGATAAAATCAAATTCTCCCCTGCTCCCGATTACCTCTTCGGATCCCCGCCCAAAAAAAAAGAAAAAAAAAAAAACCTGGAGATGATTTCCGCAGAGCAATGTAGCCCAAGATTCCAAAGATATCACTCAAGATTGAGTCTTCTCGATGACCATGGCTGCAAAGAAGGGGAGGTCGAGAACGGTACGAAAATTGAATTCATTTCCATCACTAGCAGCGGGCTTTCAGGTAACTGAATATATTAACTCCGCAAACAGGATCACGCTCCATCGCGGCGATTGGAAGAAGAGTCGATGGATTGATTAACACATTGGAGCTCCAAAGCTCACCGTCTGAAATCTCCAGGTGTCGTTTTCCCGGCAAGGATAAATGGGAGTCTCTTCACGAGGTTGGGAGCCACCACGTCAACTCCAGTTGCGAGAATGGCCGGATAGCCGGAAACAGTGTTCATCAATTCCTCCTGTCTGATGTAAATTCTCACTTCAAGCCTCAAACGGGTGCCAGTTCTCGCTGTCTTCTTTTCCTTTGTCGAGTGTTTGTGTGTGTGTTTTTAACAATTACTTTCCCTTGTTTTTCGATCCAGTGTCGCCAATTCGTGTCATCCGGCGTTATGAGCCGCCAGCGGTTCAAGTCACTCGAAAGCAGACTAGGAATATGGGACGAGGAAGACAATAGTCCGCGAAACCTTCCGATGATTCTAGCACGAATTCCGCAGCCAAACCAAGTGGAGGAATGTCTGGCAGGATACTATCACAGCTGTGGATGGATCCATCGGCTTATGCATTGGCCATCTTTCCGGGCCAAAGTGTCCCAAATGTTCACGCGCGAAAACAGACTGTCGTACTGCAATCAATCGGATATTCATGGGCTGGCTGTCTTGTTCGCTGCCTGTGGACTTGGCCTTTGGGCCGGTGACCTGTTCCATCTCGAGCAATACCAAGACACAGGCCTTCCTCAGAAAAAGTCGGCCCGACGCAGGCTAGCATTGAGTTGGCTGAGGTGTGCCACCAGTGCACTGGTACTCGGAAGTGAGTCTTCATATGTCCATCATTTTCTAGAGTTACACTTACAAATCTGACTGTTTAACCTGCAACTTTAGATTACGATGAAGAACCTTCTTTAGATTCCCTACGGACAACCTCACTGTTGTTATGCTTCCCGCTGTGAGCTTTCTTGTCTACATTCTCTCATCATGAAACATCCAAGAAGCATAGATTTTGATTCTTTCTTATGGAGGAAAGTTATTTCTCAGTGAGTTATAATTTTGCACCTTAGAGAAAACGCGAGTGAGATAAAAAATTAAACCAGCTACGATGTTCCCCCTGACATTTAGGATGAGCCTTCAATGGACGGAGCGATGGAGCTGATCATGCAAACAATTAACCTGGCCCGGCAGCTCAACTTGGTAAGGCAGTCGTCATGAAAGATTAGGGTCTTCTAGAGGGTGTCATCATTGAAAGCTGTTTCGCTTGCACCATTCTCAGGACGTCGACCCTGACGATCTGCCGGGCTTCAGACTGAAAAGTGAGAGGGCTAAAGACGAACGACGTCGACTAATGGTTGCTATTCTATGTCAAGAGTTTCAGTTGGGTGGCTTGTTTTGTAAGAAACGGTACTTCGAACCACCTTCCCAATTCGCTCTGAAGATGCCCAAGCAGCTCTACGACGAGGAACCCCCTTCCCATGAGGCCCCCGGTTCCATAATGGATAGTACTTTCTATGAGAGCGCCGTCAAGGCCTTCGAAACAACCGAGCTGGATGGCGTGGTGTCGCGCTACAAAGTGGGCCAGATCTGGCAACTCATTGGCATCAGCTTCAGGTGCGCGTGCGATTATCTAGCCTTATTTTCCACCTTACATGACGGCATCACATTCGCTGATGGTGTGTTGGCGGCCGAATAGTGGAAAGGAAGGACCGCCGGCGCATGAGCGAGTTATGGAGCTTGACCAGCAACTGCTGAGTGTCGAGAGGGGTTTTCCATCGGCGCTCAAAACGACCTTTGAGCCCCATCGCTGTGTCCTCACTCCCCCGCCAAGACCCGGCAGCATCGTTGACATGGATCGCTTGAGCACCCACATCGTCCTCGCCAGCGCTCACATTCGTCTCCATCGCCCTTTCGTCATCCCTCGGATGGGCCTCTCAAAGGCTCATCTAGAATGGCATCGTAGAAGAATCTTATATTATGGCCGTAAGTTTCCTTCCTCCTCCTTGTTTTTTTCCAAAAAAACAAAATATCCGCTGAAAATCAAGCCCAGACTGACCTTCTTTGCTTCTTCTTGAATAGGGTATATTTTGAGCGTGAATGAATCCGATCATCTTCCCCTGCTGAAGCATCGTAAGCTATCTGGCTCCCAACTCCATATATACTGCTGTCCTTCCCCATTCTCTGCAAGGAGATAACTGGTTCTCTGAATTATGCTCGGATCATCATCATTAAATAAAAAAAAAGTTTCGATGAGTTTTGTTGTTATCGCGGCTGGTATCGCACTAACAGTCTTACTCTTAACACCCACGCCGGACGAAGAAGACATGATGAGTCTGAGGCGCCAAGTGCACCATGCTTACAGAACGTATCAAAATACTACCGTAAGCTCTATTCCAGCTCTCACCTTCTTATACACTTCGACATTGACTCTCTTTTTTTTTCCCTTCTCCTTTTTAGTGTAACAGCTCGAACTGGCACCATTGCTATAAGCTTCTCGGGGTGCTCATCGAGACCGACAACCACATACGTCAAGATCCACATTCAAAAATTAACCTCGCTCTCTTGGAGTCCATCTTGCACTGAACATAAAACTGTCAATATCTACATACTAATATACAGAGAAATACATGTAACACTACATTTGTACTGAAAGGGCTTATAATGAACTGATGAATTTACATAACTGGGACAATTCCTAAGCAATAAAAGAAAAGCACACAAATTTTCCTTTTACCAATAATATAACCACAATTTCCAGTCCATTTTGTATACTGCTTGTGGCTGATGAGTGAGCCAGCAAGTTATGTAGACCCATGTTTTCTTTTTATAGTTTTTGGCAAATCCAGAGCCTGGGGGCCCATGGACAAAAGCTCCACAGAACGTATGTTCTCGTGGTATTTCACACTGCAAAAAAAAACTTGCTCAACTGCCTGCAGTTGACATGCAGAAAGTCACAGGAAGCTTCTGTTGTTACTCCAACCATGCTCCAAAAGTGATTCAACCAAGCTTTGATGCACAGTCACTGTNGAAAATCTGTCCCCTCTTCAATATAAAAGGAGGTCCTCCCCCCACCAAATCCAACCTTTCCACACTGAATCAGAGGAGCCTGTCCTGATCTACCAGTTAGTAGTTTTTGGTTAGTAGTTAGTTAGTTAGTGTTAGTGGTTAGCTGGTTAGTAGTAGTAGTAGTTTTAGAGTCTAGTAGTACTTTAAAATTTATATATTAGATTGGTAGTAGTAAACCATAATAAAGAATAGTTATTAACAATCAGAAATAGTATTAGTTAAGTAGTAGTTATTAGACTTGATATTATTATATATATATATATTTCACATATTCAATCCCACTGGGTTGTTTATCTATCATCAGAAGTTATAGGTCTGCAAGACATCAACAAATTCGTCTCAACTAGCTTATTATTAGTATAAAATCAGCATTGGTAGGATTTATAGTCATTAGTGTAGTAATGGTATCAGTATTAGTCTTGAGTGTTAAACTTTCACATAATCAATCCCACTGGGTTGTTTATCCATTATAAGAAGTTGTAAGAGGTCTGCAAGAGTTAGAGGCTACTATACATAGTAACTCTGTCTTGAAATCAGCCATCTTAATTATTCAAGATTCCTTATATTTGTGTAGTCTATTAGAGGGGAAGGTCTTTCAAACCACCCGTCAGTTGGAATAGCTTTGAACTATCTAGCAATTGATTTCCCCCTCAGAGAATCTTTACAAAGTATTATTATTTGTCCCACAGGAGTCCCACAACATTATGGTGACAGGGCAGCAGCTGCAGGCAGGTGGGTGTCATCTATGTCATTTCCTAAAAAAATTTTATTGGTTGGGAGAGTTGTGTGGGTTTTGTGAAGCTTCTGTGATCAGGGTTCTCAAGAGTAATTGAGCCTATTGATTCTGAATGGTGTCTTGTGGCACTGCAAATAAAACTTGCTCAACTGCCTGCAGTTGACATGCAGAAATTCCCAGGAAGCTTCTGTTGTTACTCCAACCATGCTCCAAAAGTGATTCAACCAAGCTTTGATGCACAGTCACTGTGCAGACTGCACAGTGGCTGTGCCAAAAATTCTACATAGGCAAACATGGAGTTTGAATGGAAGCTTGGCTGGAGGATGCTGCATGTCAACTGCATGCAGTTGATCAAGTTTTTCTTCAGTGTCATATCACTCATTCCCAGAAGAAGAGGCAAATAAAAGCCTTTCATCACATGTCTAGTCCCATGGTTGATTTGGACTCCCGTTAGCTTCAACTTGATTCAGTTATGCCCATATTATTATGTGAGGTAATTCTTACTTCATTTTATGTTTCTGAAATTAGGCTGGCAAGAGAATAGATGCAGATACTTTAGAATATTTTCCATTAAAAAAAAACTTCTGCTGTTCTCATTCAATTATGTTTTGATGCAAATTTCATAAATCTTGATTTCAAACTATTTACATTCTTGATTTAACATTTGTGAATGCCACTTATAATGTATGAACATCTTCTTCTGTTGATAAGGGCCAATCAAAATGGAATTTAATGATATGAGAAATTACTCCATCAATCTTTGGCATTATGAATGTCTTATTTGCAGGACTTTATTGCTCTGAAGTATCACACATGAAAGAATTTTTCCGCAAGCATTTTAAATCCAAATAAGAATTTACCACATTCCAAATGAAATGTAAAAATTTACTCCACTTATCCTCTGTCTCTGAAAATCAAAAGAACTTGACTGAATATTGAGTTTCCTGGAATCCTCCTACTGGTGACTACCTCATCAAGAATTTCCTCCCTCTGAAAGAAATAATTGACACCTGCTTCATCAACAAGAATTTTCGCTTTGGAAATACTGTCACCTCACAAATTGAAGGCCTTTATTCAATTATCAAATTATTTTTCAACACCTCCACCAGTTCTCTTTCAGCAGTTGTAAAACAGATACATCAAGCCCTAACCATTCAACTCCACAAACAATTAATTGAAGCTGCACAAAATTCCTACAAAGAACTCACGGCTTGCCTTTCCATCCAAATTTTTAATGGTCACATATCTCACTATTCTCTGAAAACAATCCCCCTTCACATGGCCAGACCACTCAATTCAACCGCTCTGGCTACTACTTTTCTCTTATAGTAATTCCATGTATCCTACAAGTTCATGAAGCAAAATGCAAAGGCACTAAATTCCAACCAGAAGACTTTCATCTTGAGTGGCACATCAAGAAGGAAATAGATGTGAGTTTTGTCTTTAATTTATTTATTTCTGTGAATACTTCTTTCTTTTTCCTATTCAGGCATATTGCTTCCAGTGTCCCTGAATGAAAAGACATCAGAAGAGGCACGACCACCCTCAAAAAAACAGAATGAAAATTTTTCCTAGGCTCATTGTTTACCAAGTCCCACTCCTTTCAAACTGGAACACAATAATTCCAAATTGGTGAAATCAAGAAGCTTTCTGAAGGAACTTGCACCATGGTGGCCATAGACGAATCCAGATTTGGTCAATATCACCAACTTTGAGGAAGAACTAAGGGAGAAAAAAGAAATAATCAATCAACTGCTTCATCCAAGTGACCCATTTAGATTTGAATACCAGGAATATGAGACCAAAAACAGAAGAGGACCAAAGAAAAAATTCCGCATTCAGGAGCCAAAGGTGTGTTATTTTATGATTTATTCTTCAGTATTTTAATATTTAAATCCCTTTATTATAAACAGGAAAATAAGAAGATAGGATGCCCAAGGAAGACCAAGAACCAGCAGGAATCAGAAGAATTAGAGGCAAGTTTCAATGAAATTAATTATATCTTCTTTATTGAATTTGTGTTTTTTTTTTTCTAGAAAAAGGAAACCAATGAAGAGGAGTCAGAAGGAGAACTCCCAGATGATTTGTTTGAGGAGGTATATCAGGAATTTTCCTCTGAAGAAGAACTTATCAATCCTATGAAGACCATGAGATCAATCCTACTCACCCAGCATTGATTGAAGAGCTTTGTGGTTTAAATTTTCCTCTTTTACAGAGCTCTGGAATGCTTCTTGAGCCAGTTCCTATGGTTTAATTAAATAATTTAAGGACAATGATTGTGGAGAGGGATGATGATAAGCCTTACATTCCTTTTGAGGTGTGTTTCTATTTTTTACTCCAAGTATTTTTAATTGTTGGATCCTTTTATTTTACTGTGATTTTCTAGATTTAAATGACAGACACTTCACATTAAAAAACCAAAACATACTAATCTTCCCAAAAAAAATTGGAGAAACCACAACGACTTGGATATTCAGAAGGTAAGTTTCTATAAATACTCTTCATTTGGTGATTTTTTTCATTACTATTATCGATTTATTATTCCTATGAATTATTTATTGTTGTTACAAAGAAAGCATTCACCCACCTGAAGAATTAAATTAAATTAACTTATTATGGTGTGGGACTACTGTTATGGGGAATAGAGCTTGAGGGGATGAGTGCTTGAAGGGATGCCTCTCTGGGTAAGCTTGGGAGAGCAAAGAAAAACAAGAAAAAAAGAGTATGTTCTTGAAGAAAAAGGTGTGGCTCATGTGGATGTTCAGAGATTTCAGGTTATAGTGTAGAACAGACTGGATACTGGATTAAACAAGGTATAGGGAAGGGATAAATTATTCAGGTGATGGTGTTGGAGACAAGGTGAGATATTTAAATATACTAAACCTCAATGCGGCTATGACCAGTGCTAAGCAATACTTCTTGATTCCTAGTGAGCTGTGGATATGTTCAGGGATTGGAGGGATGGTGAAAACCCAGACTGTATACTGGTGTAAACAACGTAACATGGATGACTATGATAATTTCCTATAAGACTGTGACAAGTGCTAAGCAATACTACTTCTATTCTTATTGGGCTGATAGGGAACAAAATCTAGGGGAAACAAGGCATCAGTCATAGTAAAATGGTGAGAGGCCAACTCGTGGTTGGGAAAAACATTCAAGGGGGGAATACATTCTAGAGAGAGGACAAAAGGAACAAGGGTAAAGTATTATGGAAAAAAGTGAAAGAAAACAAGTAGATAAAGGCTTGTGTTTGTGATTCTGGAGTTGTGGTTGGGTGTATTGTTGAGAAAGTTCATGTGTCAGACTTGTGGTTGTGTGTATTTGAAATTTTTCATTTGTCAGACTTGTGGTTTCAGGTTTGAGGGGTTCTGGTGAGACTTTTAGGGGTTTTTTTCTTGTGTATCCTTGTGTAATGTAGCCTGTGACACTTCAGAGGGTCAGTGTTCAAGTTTATTGCTGTGTTTGAGGCTTGTTCAAGCTTTGAGGTGCTGTGATGTTGCAGGTGATGGAAATTGTGTATTTTGAGCAGCATCAGTTAGCATGGGATGTTCAACAGACAAATGGGTTATAATATCAGGCAAAAAATGAAAAATGAAAGGCTGGCCAACCACACCTACTTGGATGATGTTTTATTGAAGAAGTTCTGTGGTGACAAGTATGAAAATATGATAGAAGCTCTCTCTTGGAATGGCTCTGGAACTTCCCCAATTTTTTACTGGATGACCTTCCCTAGACATGGATACACCAGGGGACAATTTCCAGCACTGGATGTAGAGTGCCATAATTCATGTTTTTCAGAAAATCACAACATGAACACATGCTGATATATCTCCCAACAAATGTGGAAATCATGTTGATATCAACTTGAATTAAACCAGAACCACATCTTACTCCTCAGAAGAGGA